>SNQJ01S0028047.1:108550-121740 GCA_010110895.2 Picea sitchensis | reverse complement strand
TATGTTGTCATCATCATTCATCTTCATGTCATGGAGCTCATTCTTCAGACTCATTACTTGTCCAATGTTTATGACTGAGAAGAGGTTTGTTAGGGCATCGTACATCTTCTTCGATGAGTCAAGATGGGAGATGTAGGGTATCAAGTGGTATTTTATAGAGTCCACTATGATACTCTTGGCATTGATGTCACCATCTTTTAACTTCTCCATAACTGCAACGTTTTGCAGTTCCTTCTCTTTTCCTTCTTCAAACTCTGGTTCCACGATCTTTCCTTTCACGGTATCCAGCACTTTATTCTTGGCAAGGATGAGATCAATCCTTGTCTTCCATGCTCTGAAGTTAGAATCTCCATCTAACTTGTTTTCTGACTTCATAGAGTAAGTCATGGCTTCTTTGACTTGGTCATCCCTAGATTTGACCAAAAACTCAAACTTGATGTCTTGGCTTGTTGAGAGTACCAGGAGATGCACTAGGCTAGGGCACACTATTCTATCCAGAAATTAGGTCAATCCCTTCACTTAAGGTGCCTCAATGAGAGGGTTAGGGTTTCTACAACTGCACCTGCTAGTAACCCTGGCAGCAGTGATTTAGTAACTAATCCTGCTAAGATGGGAGAGAGATGGTATCAAGTGGTATTTTATAGAGTCCACTATGATACTCTTTGGCATCATGTCACCATCTTTATCCTCTCCATAACCGCAACGCTTTGCGCTTCTCTTTTTCTTCTTCAAACTCGGGTTCCACGATCTTTCCTTTACCGATATCCAAGATTCTTATTCTTGGCAAGATGAGATCAATCCTACTTTCCATGCTCAAGTTAGAATCTCCATCTAACTTGCTTTCTCGACTTCATAGAGTAAGTCATATGGCTTTTGACTTTGTCATCCCTAGATTTGACCAAAAACTCAAACTTGATGTCTTGGCTTGTTGAGAGTACCAGAGATGCACTCAGGCTAGGGCACACTATTCTATCCGAAAATTAGGTCAATCCCTTCTCACTTGCTGTGCTCAATGCAGGGTTAGGTTTCTAACCCATTCCTCGGTAACCTCGGGTAAAGAAGTATTTGCACTAATCCTCGCTAGAAACCCTAGCTAATAATGCTTCAACGAGCTTAGTATCCTTATGGCTATGCTCCTTCCAATGGTTAGACTGAATGAAGGAGGTGTGGGCCCATAACCTGTTAGAATGTGCTCGTTTTACCATAGACAATATCACTATTGTCACCCAACCATAGGCCGAAGCCACCCTCCGATCACCTTAACCTTGACAGAGAACCATTCCAGAAGAACACCCTAGGCTAGATAGCCAAACAAAGGGTGGCACACCTTTCTCCAAGGATAGTGCACCAAACAAGAGTTGATAACAGAGTCCAAACCATAACCAAGAGATAGTCCAAGCCAAAACCGAAATTTCCTAGCTGCAGCAGCTGCAACGACAACTCTCCTCCAAACTTGCACACAAACTGGCCAACTGCAGTGCACACAAGTGTTTCTTCTGCATTTCTGAGAATGCTTGCTAGAATGAAGACTGGCCTCCTGTATTTATACTAAATCTGGTAGACTACCTGGGTCGACTTCTCATTCTGGATATTAATTCTTTAGTATATATTATTTCCTTTAACCAACTTCTTCTCTTGGAGGCTAATAACCTAATACAAGTTATTCCCTTGAGTCGACTTGTCTTCTAGGGTTATTAACCAATCAATTAGGGTTTCTTCTTGATTCCCAGAATATTGTATTCTCGTTAGGTTTACATGTGGAGGTAAATACCTCCCGCGGCTACCATAATATAAACACCTTTATCTAATATTTATATTACCTGGGAGTCTCTAAGTCGGATGGCTTAGAAAAATTCCTGCTCTGATGTGGAGTCATTAGCATCTTCATCGGTATATTCATCATCTCTCTGAACTCTAACTTTTTCTTTCTGTCTGTGGATTCATCTTTCACTACAATACCTGAAAGTACAATCTCTTGCACATGTTACTTATTTACATGTCTTTCTTTTCTTTCATTTCTTTTCCAAACCTTTTTGTATCTGGCATCTTCCTTTTTCTTTGTATATTTGTCTTCATCTTATTTTATTGCCAATCTTGCGATCTCTGGTAACTATTCTTTGTTCACATGTTCTTCATGTTTTCTTATCCATACTTTCTTATATATGATATCAGTGTTCTCTTTCATGGAAGTATCGATCATGTTTCTACATTCATGAGCTATGTGTCCATAGTTATGACATTTGTAACATTCAATTTTACGTGGGGCCACATAAGCATTTCTTTCTTGAACATTTATTTTATAATCCTTGCAATCTGCAACCTTATGTCCAAAGTTAGTACAATAAAAACAATGAGCATAAAAGAAATTTACATACCTAGGAGTGACTGATGTTCTTTGTGGTGTAGTCCTTCTGAATTTATGCCTTGACTGATCATGATCATGATTGAAGCTTCTTTGTGGATTGAACATGGATGGTCTTCTTGAAGATGTATATTTATTAGTTTTTTAAGATTATGGTTGACCATGATTCCTTCCTTTGAGTACTTCTGCATAACTCTTTCTCTTTTCTTCATTCTTCTTTTCTAGCAACCTAGAGTGATTCTCTTCATTCTCTAAAACTGACGTTGATGTTTCTGTCTCTTCAACATTCTTGTTGAGCTTGACGATTTTACTTCTTAATGTGACAACTTCTTCTTCAAGCTTCTCAACCTCTTCTTCTTTCTTCATTATTTGAGACTTCATGACTTCTTCTATTCTCTTCACTTCTTCAAGCTAGATTTTTAATGTGATTATTTTTTCTCCAAGTCCTTTCTCTTCTTGACCAAACTCAACCTCAAGCTAGTTTAGATCATAAGTTCTTTCCTTAATATGATCTTTCAATATCTTCTCTCTCATTTATGCTTCTTCCTTCTGTGTTGTTATGTTGGCTTCCAAATACTGCTTTTGATCTTCAATATTTTCTTTGATCTTTATGGCTTCTTCTAGCTGAGTTCTTAAGTTCTCAATGACATGTTGGGATTCTTCAAAAATGCGAACACTTTCCTTTTGTTTCATCATTTCTTTCTCGAGTGACTTGTTTTCTTCTCTTTCTTTTCTTAGTTCATCTAAAGCAATGAATAGTTATGCTTCATAATTGTCTTCTATTTCAATTAATTTTTCTGTCTCAGTTCCTTCATGGCATTCCATTTTAAGATGTTTGTGTTTTTCACAATTAAAGAAAAACAACATACTTCTATTGATTATCTACTCTTCATCTTATGAATCGGTTTGACATGATGAATATCTTTCTTCATGATCTGTACCTGCATCTTCTTTGACATTATCTGACTCTGTGATGGGTGAAGAATAGATATTATGTAACTTATCCCAAATTTCTTTAGCTAATGAACATTTACCCACTTTGTCCTTTACTGAATCATATAGTCCTTCCAAAATGAAATCCATTGAAATTTTTTTATTTCGTTTCAGTTCCTTCTTTGTTGTATTATTTTCCATTTTTGAACTATCGTATCCTGTAACAACGATTGTCAAATATCATACCCCTATTCTTTTAAAAATACATTCATCCTTCCGCTCCATATCTCATACTTTAAACCATTATGACCATTAAACAATGGTACTCCATTCTCATAATAATCCATGATCTCCTTCCAGTGGTTAAACTATTTCCTAAAGGAACCTCCTCTGATACCAATTGTTGGATTACTAAGAGGGGGGAGGTGAATCAATAATGATAAATTATACCAATCATTAATCCTTTACACCACAAAGTATATTCTTTTACTTATTCAACCATGTTCATCTATTCATCATCAATATATTATTGTATCATAAGCATTAACATTCATCAGTGCATAATAAACAATAACAAACACATCCACATAATGCACAATACACCAATATTTACGTGGAAACCCAGTGCGGAAGAAAACCATGAAATGTTGTTCTTATATTTCAAGATTTACATTTAAGGAAGCACCAACTTCTAATTCTCTAGCTACAACTGGAAGGAGGCTCCGACCCCCTATTTTCTTAGGCTACAAACTGAGGGAAGCTCCAACTCCCCAATTCTTTGGCTACAACCAAAATGAGGCTACAACCCCCTATGTTCTCTGGTTACAACCGGAAGGTGGCTACAACCACCTATCCTTGCCCCATCCAACCTTCCTGAAATATAAGTAGAATGATGGAACCACTGTCACACTATCACTGTGAGATATACTACTGTAAACCTGTACCAATTTGTGCCACTAACCTATAATTAACATGTGCCACTATCATGTAACCAACCTGTACATGTTCCTTGCATGTACCAACAAAACTAAATACACCAACATCATGTACCAATACTCTCCTCAATATATTTGTTCTGATAACATAGATCTCATACCCAAAATCACAAGAATAACATTCAAACCATGTGCCAACAATGCACATCAATCATGTACATAAACATTATACAAAGATAACCAACAACATGTACTAATCATGTATCAACAAAAAACCAAACAATGCCTCAACAAGATGTATCAAGATCACTATGTACTTCAAGTATGTTTCTCATCCATGTACCGAATCATATGCCTCTACCATATACCAATAACATACACCAAGATAACCAACAAGATACCTCTAGCAATGCACCACACTCTCCATAAATCAAGTACCATAAATCCTCACATCGACCATGTGCCACAACCTCACTATTATACACTCTATCTGTACCAATAACTTCAGCAACATACCTCAACCAAAAGCCCTCAAACATGAACCAATACTAAAATTCAGTAGATCTGCCTCAGATCAACTCTACAACAAGCCCTAAAATTCCAAGAGGGCATCCAAGATTTACAAGGCAAAGCCTCAACCAGATTCATAGATTCAACACTACACATACGAAAACCATACCTTTTTATTCTTGTAGTGTTCTGTTGCCGCAGTTTTTTTGTCGCAAATCTGTTGTCGAGATTTTTTTGTCGCGATTTTTCTGCCACACTTTTTCTGCCGTGGTTTTTCTGTGGCAATTTTTCTGTCGAACTTTTCTTGCCACACGTTTCTTGCCACAATTTTTATGCAACACTTTTTTTCCGCACTTTTCCTATCGCACTTTTCCTGTCGCGATTTTTCTACCGTACCTTTTTTTTGCCACAAATTTGATCTATCAATAATACCTACCAAATAACATTTCACAAATAATATTCAATGAAGTTCAATAGAGACTAATGTGAGAGCCTTTCTGTCTTATTTATACTTCCAAGTAGCTTCCTCAAGGGGTTACCTTCTAACCAACTTAACCCACTTTCCTTCTTTTAGGGCTAACTCACTTCTAACCACTTGTCCACTTAACTTAACCACTTTATCCACTTAACTTAACCACTTTCCACAAATAGTAAGTTCTCGAGTCCTATTTGCAACTAAGTTTATTATTTAATTAATTTCTTTTGCAACCACGTTGACTTATCCATAAATAGTAAACTCACCACTTCTTGTTGCAACCACTTTATTATTTAAATAATTTCTCTTTACAACCACTTTGACTACTTTATTATTTAAATAATTTATCTTTACTCACAACTTCTTGTTGCAACCAACTTTTCTATAATTAGTCAATTCATAACTTTTTTCCCTTAACTAACTTCTTGTTGCAACCACTTTATTATTTAATTTATTTCTTGGCCAACCACTTTGACTATTCAATCTTCTCATCACAACTACTTCACCATAATTACCAAACTCACAACTTCTTGTTGCAACTAATTTATTTTTAATTTGTTTGTTAATTCAACAACTATATCCATGATTAACTCCAAGTTACCATAAATTTGACTAGTACACTTCTTCTAGGATCTTCTAGAATAATTGACTTCTTTGACCTTCTAGGGGCTTCTAGATAACTCATGAGGGTTCTCTAACTTCATATGGCCATAACTCTCTAACTGTGAGGAGTTATGTGACGTTCCACATATCACCAGAGGCATGACATATACTATCCATCTAGAATATTATTACCTATAAATTCACTGACATTCATGCCTTTACACCTCAAACAGACTTGGGTCCCTTACCCATGTCTTTGTGCTACCGGAATTCGCTACCTGACTTCTTCAAGGGTTGGCATCCATCACTAAGGGTTGACATCAATCTACAATATCACTCTCCAATGGTTGACATCAATGACAACCAATAGTCTAGACCAATTTTCCATCAACCTAAGCCAATTGTCTGACAACACCTACTGGCCCTTTTCACAGTTCAGTCATCAACAAATCATATTACCAAATATGATTTGCACAGCTTTTGGAAAACTATTCTACAACCTACCTTGCAATTATTTCTATAAAATTTACTCGCCTTGCCCGGATAATGATGCAGAGTCAACAAGGGTCCTCGATATGACGTTTGTATATTAAATTCAAACACTCTCACTGTGACATTAACAAGGAGAGCAATGGCCTCCATCTGTATTTGTGCTTGCCAGATGATATTTATGGATTTGTTGCAAGCCAATATTTCATGCAAAAAATCATCATAATATAATAATAATCTTAACTTTGATTTCCCTATGAATTTGAATTCGACCGAAGCTATGGACAACTGAATTTTGCAATTTGATTTGTGCGGGGTTAAAAATGGATAAATTGGTGAAGTTAAACATCTCATAAGAGGACCTGGAATTGGAATTTATCCATTTGGAGTACCAGAGTGGATTTGGCGACCATTTTTCCTTGAAAGAAAAGCTCGACGCACTTCCGGTGGGGAAAAATAATCCCTTGAAGTGTCCTTATGGCCTCTACATCGTTCAAGTCTCAGGGATGGAATTTATAGTCCCCAGAAAGCTCAACTAGACAAGGTTAGATATTTATCTATGGATTCCCTTTGAGTCTTTGTGTAATTATATTTTCCTTGTTTCTTTTATGTAGTCTCTGCAATTAKCTATCGGTGGAGCTACATGCCTCACCACTAGTGTAACTACCTTCCTCACCACTGGTGGATTCACCTGCTCCTCCTCATTTGTCATCCATATCCTCCTTGGAAACCAATCGATTCCATATCCTATCAAACCCTGGAAACATCTCTCATGCACAGATCCCCTGCACATAAGGTTCCCAAGAACTGGGAAGGCCTACCATCTCAGCATCCAATAACACTTGTCCATCCAGGAACAACATTGCACAACCATTCTCCTCAATACCTAAGGCTAAGAACACACTCCTGGCACCCATAGCACATTTTACAATCACATCACATCCCTTGACTCCATCTGGAAAGACATTGTACCAAATCCCTACACTACCTGCATGGTTCTCATACCAAGCTCCTCGTACATACCTAAGTTAGACACCATGAAGCTCATGAAAAAATATTATACCCCTATCATGTGTCAGTGGCTATCACTATATAAGAACCATGTAATCATCCAAGGCAAGCATCTTGCTTCACCAAGTCACGTCCATCCAATGAACTTCTTCCCAAGTCCATCATCCAAGTCACCAAAAGCTCTATGTGTTTGCACATGCTACCACTAATCATGTGTCCTTGTCTGAACAGTCCCAAGTTGCAGTTGGACACTTAGTGTAGTCACTCTAGACCTCTGCAACTCATCTCTACAAATTTCCTCATCCTCCTAGGTCAAACACCTCATACATCGTCATACCTCGACAATGTGCAACTCTTCGGCCCAATGAAGACTCTATCTCATCAACTTGTGATACACATGAAAATGTCTCGTCTGTGCCAAAGAATCTGAGCCACACCCATCGCAACTTACTATGACAAGCCACTGGAAGTCCATCCATAGGGTTGGAAATCTATCACACAACATACTTTTGTGATTCGTGCTCTTTGCCAATCCACCAGAACTCCCAACCTACCACACCACCGAGCTGCAATAGTCCACAACTCCTCATCTTGACAGTCTACTCCATGTTTCAAACTAGAGACCATCTAACCTATTTCCACCTGTAACTGTCATTGTAGCTCCTTCTCAGAGCTATCACCTATGACCTACCTGGAACAAGAACAATACTCCTCCAGTGTTGTATCCAAAAATGTGTCTCAAATATGATCCCCTTCTCTTCATATCCCAAACTATGATACCATGTCAATTTTCACATGCAACTCTATGTTACTAATTTTCAGATCTGAAAATTGCTTCCTAGTGATCTAACAGTAATACCCTAGCTACTATCACTGACCAATTTTACACTAAAAATTATTGACTGGAAACATATGTAGCGGAAACACAAAGATCAAAGATGAATCATCAATACACATGAGGCACAATTTCAGTTATGTAATCTTGTTAAAATTAGAAATATTGAGAGAAAAAACAGCCCTCCTAGACAATACAATATCACCAAAATATGAGGACAACCTTGTCCTCCAAATTCACCAAAACTGAGAACAACCTTGTTCTCCAATAACCATACAAATCAGAAAACCAAACCTCAACAATATTCCTAGAAATATCCTCTTCCCACGAATCTGTTGTAGACCACTTGTATGGCCTACTGACATCACATGTCATCCTGTATGGATCTGTATCTGCCCAAAAAATCAGATACGTGATTCACCCTCTTGCAACCCGCATATATATGTGGTTCACCTTCTTGTGACCTATGCATAAATGTGATTCACCTCGCTTGTGACCTGTGTATATATGTGATTCATCATACTTGTGACCTGTGTATATATGTGATTCGTCACACTCGTGACCTGCATATATATGTGATTCATCACACTTTTGACTTACGTATATACGCAATTTTTCCCACTGCAAATTATGTATTGTACGAAAAATCCACTCCACACGTGCGACCTTCTTCGCTTCTCTCTCCTAGGCCAAATTTGCCACCTTGCAGAATTTCCCTTTGTTGAAATCACCAAACCTCCTCGCACAACTGTAGACTCACTTATGCTAGCTACATCATGTCTCCACACACTCTACATGATGTGTAATGTCACAATGACCTCTCTTCTTTATATACAATCCATAGGGGTCAACATAGAATCCCCTCCACAAGTCAACATCAAATTAGGATTTCCTTGTGGGTGTGAAACCCCAACACAAGCCCACAAATCCTATCACCAAACCCATGAATCCCCCACTCAAATCCAAGGGGGTTTTCACGAAACTGAAAGTGTGATGTGGTGCCCACGACGATTCCCACATGCCCAACACCTAGGGTCATATGAGAATACTTGCTCGAAGCTACAAAAATCAACAGTGTATGACTCACTAATATAGGATTTATACATATATGGTTTATATGTTCCATCTTGGGAGGTCCTCCTTATACTATGATGCCTCCGGTGTGAATTCCTTCTTGAGCTACTCTTGCTCCCATCAACATTGATAGGTTCTTTCCCATGCTACAATTTCCTTTAGATTTCTATAAAACTTTGAAGGATGGTTGCATTAAGTTGGTTATACTCTTCTTGAGCTTTGATTAGCCTCTCATTGTCATCTCTTTAGCTTTGAATTCCCTCCCTCAAATTCCTCATGGTCTTTGCAATATATGGAGGAGATTTTTGGTTTCTACGTCCATTGGACTTTGTATCTACATTTCTCTCATGCAAATTCTCACATATGACATTTGTTTCATAATCATAGGGGTTTTGTACATCTTCCACAATGAAAATTTTCTCAATCCAACTAATACTAAGTCTTTATTCCACTATAATTCCGTTGTAGTGACCTCAATACCCATTGAACTGCAATCATTGTGTACACCAACAATTCTATTAGTTAAAAATGACATCAAAAACATCATCCTAACACTTCTATTATAATTTTTTAATCTGCCCATGATAATCAAATGTATTTGAGTCACAAACCCTTTTCTAACATTAACTCCAAAAAAAAATTCACCGGGTTTATAAATTCATGAGGGAGGTTGCAAGGGATCCCTGTGGACTCCTCATTCAATTTCCCTTCAATTCATCTTTATTATTGTATATTTTAACCTTGTACAATATTTTACTGCAAACAGATTTTCAATAAAAGAATAGAAAAGATACAATGCCAAATACACACATTACACATATATTTTTCCCCTAGAAACCCAAACCGGGAAAAATAACATATTCTATATCCATTCATAGTGATACATTGTTTACAATACAATATAAATATAGGAACCAACAACATCCAAAACCTTAACCCAATGACCTGGATTAGTCAACAACCATAATTCCTTAACCGGAAATAGAAAACCATCGACAAAAACCATGTGCCGGAAAACCACCCAACAAAGGACACGAAAATTGAGGCGACATGAAAAACTCAATCGATTAGCACCCCCCCTCAAACTCCCCTGCGTGCCTGGTGCAATGTAGCAGACACTAAAACTATTCGTGCGAAGAATATAACACATAACCAACAATTATGTGGTTCAAAGATGATACATAAACATAACACCTATGTATGCTTTCATTGGACTATTTCAAAGCAAGGCCATCAAGCCATTTTGAATTAACCTCCATCAGCAAGTTTTAAGACAAGACCAATTGGGCCATAACTTAAAAAAAGGCATGTTGGGCCACTTTGAAATAACTCCCATCGGTCCTCTTCAAAATAATTTCCATCGGGAAACTCTAAAACAATATTGTCGAGCCATTTTGAAATATCCATTTTGGCCCACTTTGAAATAGTGCTCCACAACCCACTTTGAAATATCACACCATGGTGCTCTTGGAAGTAAAGTTTTTTCACATTGCCTCCCAGGGAGAGGTTTTACGATATTTTGAAAGAAGATGTATTAAAAAAAAAATTAAATAATTGAGACCACTTTTCTAATAACTCACATCAACCACTTTTCAAATAACTCACTTCAACAATTTTTTGAACAACTCATTTCAACCATTTTTTGAACAACTCACTTCAACCATTTTTTGAATAAATCACTTTGGGAACTTTTAAAGTAAGGAACTTTAGGCACTTTTCAAATAAATAACTCACTTTAGGATACTTTAGAAGAAGGCTCTTTAGCTAAAGCTACTTTAGGTAAACCTAAAGCAACACTTTGGCCATTTTTAGAAATAAGACAACTCCAAGGTATTTCGAAATAGGATGGCTTCTAGTTGTTTTGGAATAGGATGCATCAAGCCATTTTTGAAAGAAGAGTTATCAACCCATTTTGAAAGAGTTCAATCAACCAATTAGAAATAAGTTCATAATCCAAATTTAAATAAGGCTATCGTGCCACTACAAAATACTGTCATTAACTCTAGAAGAAAAGTCCTTGAAACCCAACCACTGGACCATCGGTCACTTGTTCTTTTTTTAACTGAATATGCCCCAAAACAACCTCAATTATCTGTAACTTCTTAAGGAAAACTTAATGTTCCTTATTTGTTCCTTTTTCTAGCCCAGAGTAGCCCTAATGTTATAACCATTGGATTTGATACCAAGTTGTCACATCCCCTTTGAAATATTACCCAACCTAAATGGCATGGTTGTTACCCAGATTCCAAATTCTCAATATACATTTGAACCCATCAAACTCTAAATCCATTTGAATTCATAAATACATGTAATTAACTAATGTAGTGAAATTAAGTGTGCATAAACTCATTTAATATAGGGATTACATTTTGAATTTCATTCATAAGAAAAAATTAAACTTAAATTACAAGGTTATAAACACATATTTAAGAGAAGAGATTCAACACTTATGTTTTCACCAAGATGGTCCAAGAAATTGGATGCATGCGATCAATTTTCCAACCAATTTTAGGTGCTTACTACAAATGCCAACCCCAAGTTGGGATTTGAGGCCATAAGTCAAAGGAAATTGGCTACAAACCCATAGGCCACTTACCCAAACCAATTTCTCTTAGGCTTGGTTAATCTATTCACATTTAGAAATTACAGACAACCATCCAACTATCAAACAACCATGGAATTATGATCCTATTCCCACACAACATAAGGAATATATCTCCCTTCTCTCCTCAACGATCCATTTGAATTAATTTCCCTTCTATTTCTCTTAGTGTAGGCAAAAAGAACTCATATGTTAAGACTCTAACCCTTGTTCATTATTAGTATATTAGTTATGGTTAGGTCAATGTAGTGGTAGGTTACATCATGTTCATTCTATCTCCTATTTAAAATAAATGATATTCATTTGTATATGAATCATGTCTTGTGCATTGGATATATTATAAAGGGAGGTTGGCCCCTCAAAGTGGATTCTTATTCATTGATTCTTTATCATTCTCAAGGAGTGGATTTACTTCTTCTTTCTATTCTTATTCTATTTTGGGAATTTGGTTCATAATATTTGGTATCAAAGAATAAAATCCTTAGATTTGACTCCTTCAAATGAGGCATCTTAGCATTTTTGCTATGATTTTTTTCTAGGAAGTTTCAGTTGGAAAAAAAATTGGATCCCGAGACAACATACTGAAGTACTTGTGGTAAAAAAAAACAGATTTTGGCTCACTATATTTTTCAAGTTACATGTTGTGGAAGTTAGGGTTGTTGACTAGTCCTAAAACTAGTCTTGAATGGGTGTTCTAGGTAAAAAAGTCATATCTGATTCTAGAAAGATTGAAATTAACTTCCACTATTTGTATTGAATAGAGTATGGACCATCGTATTTCAGGTTAAAATTTTAGAAGTAGATCTAGAAAATTAGACAAGTAGTAGTCCATACAAGTTCACTCACCTGAAAGAGACAAAATCAACAAGTGTTGGGAAAGTTACTGTTGGAGTTACTTCACACAGCCCTAGGATTTATTTTTCCTAAGGTTTTTCCTTGTTTATTAGTCATAATTATTCATTATCCAGTCTCCTATAATTTAGGGGAGAATATTCCACCTGGGGAATATTCTCTTTCAGTTGACACTTCAGTTTGACTAGTTGAGTTGAGTTTCGATGTTGCATTGGTTTTGTCACCATCCAACATTCGGATCATCACCATGCTAATTCGACCTTGCCTTGGTATCATCACCAGAGTGGTGCATTAGCCTTGATTCCCTAAGTTAACTCCTCACTACTCTTTGTTTAGTCAGTTAACTGAAGACTAGTTGACTAGTTAACTCAACTAGGTGGCAGTTCACTCCCGTAACTGCCTAAGAGACTAGACTAGGTGGCAGTTCACTCCCGTAACTATTGTTGTGTGTCCATATCACTCTAGACCACCACTATGGTGCATTGGTTATCCTCCAGTCGAACTCATTG
>SNQJ01S0028047.1:88295-98693 GCA_010110895.2 Picea sitchensis | reverse complement strand
GGAAGATCCTTCTAGAAGCGGAAGCTTCTATTAGGTCTTCTTACATCCACCTTATTCTATTTTATTGAAAGGCCTTATTAATATTGACCTTTATTACATCCGAATACATTGATCTACCTATGTGCAGGTTAGGACCTTAACAAGATCCAACATCAACCCTTTATGCCTATGTGAATGTTATTTTTGAAGATTCTATTTATTTGAATCCACATGATACTAGTAGGCATTTGGAACACACTACTTGGCCATTCATGGAGCTTAGGAGTAATCAATTAGGTGTCATCTTGAGCACTTGGACATGGGACCTAGGTTTATGGACAAGTCTCTTAAACTACTTTAGCATTGCAGTGAGTACTTGCACATGAGACACCTATTACTTCAACATGGCGGTCAACACTCGTAAATGGGACCCATGGTTATGGTGAAGCTTCTTGGACTACATCAACATGATGGCTAACACATGTACATGGGGCCTTGGTTCCCTAGCCTACTTCAACATTGAGGCCAACACTCTTCCATGAGATCCTGGTTTATGGTTATACCTCCTCATTAAAATCATTGAGTGCAATGCTTTTCTAAGAGGAGTAGAATGTTGGGATCCTCCCTGGGGGGGACGAAGGGCCCATAGTAGAGTAATAATAGTGGAGGCAATTCAATGTAAAGTGGAATAGGTCCACTATATTATTAAATAAGACCCAATATGGTAGTTAGTATTGATTACATGTAATGGGGCCTATTTAAACAAGGTCCACTAGGTATTTAGGACATTGTTATGATTAGGGTTCTCTTGATTAATGTTGGGATCATCCATAGGAGTGTAATGGGGGGGAGAGGGCCCATAGTAGAGTTGTTGTCACAGGGGCAGACCCAGGGTTCAACGCTTCAACAATGCACCAACAAAACTCTAACTACCGGCCCTTTTGGCAACACTTGTGAAGCATATGAAGTCTCACCCAAGGTAGAGGCAGGGGTGGTTGCATGACTCAAATGTTTGCAACCTAGCAGGGACACAGATATGTGATTATACCACTTAACAAATCACTTATCAGTTAACATTCATCAGTAATTAACCCTTATTCACATTGTAGATCCAAACCCTAATTACATAATAACGCAATATTCTACCAGATCTAACACATCTAAGCACTTAGCACATGGAAAAAGATCAGATCTAACATTTATTCACATCATTTAAGCACTAAGTTATCATACTAGATTCACCTAAACATTCATTACTGCACTTAAACTTAAATTATATACACAAGACAATAACCAAAATGCACAAAGCAACCATAACACAAGATATACATGGTTCACCCCAGTGTGGGGCTACGTCCACCAATTCTTCTCTTGTTTATTATCTTCTCTCAATATTCTACAAGCACAGAGCATCAAAACCCTACTTCACAGAGGATAGGAGATTTGTGTGCACCTCGCTAAATCCTCCTTCCCCGAGCTAGGTTTAAGCACAAAGCCTTCTTACTGTCTATACACAAGCATCTTACAATCACTTGCACTTAGCTCTGCAAGTTCTTAACACATACTATGCACAAAGCATCCACAACTATTCGCACTTAGCACATTGGCCTCTTCCTACATCGCCTAGATATCTATTTATACATTACAAAATGGGCCCAAACATGGGTAACCCCTTGGGCTGACATCCCATACCCGTTACATAAACCCTAATCCCAAAACTGTCCTAAAAAGGGTCAAGATCCCGCGATCTCTACTTTGACTTGCGCTCCACCTTCGACCAGCCTGTCGAAGTCCCAAAAGAGGTCAAACATGACCAAGGATCTCCAAAACTTGGTCAAGGGCCAACATGCTCCCAACACTCACCTGGGACTCATCCCGAGTCACTCTAGTCTGGGTAACTCTACCTCAAAGCCTCGAGGTTGTCTCAAATTGCTTCAACCTGTTGTTGCGCCAAGGCCTCCTGCTCGACGAACTCTTGAATAACTTCCTTGTTCATAGGTCCTTCTAAGCGTTGTTCTACCGAAGCGACTACTCATTCCAACTCTTCTCCTCGGCCTTCAATCTCCTCAAAAAGTAGGCAAGTTGCATCCTGGACTGGCTGGAGCTTCTGAGTCACTTCCATGACTGTGCTTTGTATGGCATGGACCTGTTGTTGAGCCGTGCGTTGTTCTTGGGATATTTTCATTCGCTCGACTGCTGACAAAAGATTTAACTATGCTTGTATTATTGTTGCTTGCTGCTTTGCTTCCTGGAGCTGCGACTCCAGTGTTTTTAGTTCAGGGTCCTCGGTAAGGCGCTCATAAGCCTGCACACTGTGACTGCTTAGTTGTTTACATTCCATGGCTAATGCTTTGATCCTTTCAACTGTGCTTTAGGCAGTTGCTTCTCTCTGGTCTCGCACTTTCTGTGGAGTGCTTGGCACTATTTGTAGCTCCAGTTTTGTTATTCTCTGTTGAAGTTGTTGAATGGCTTCCGCAAGCTTCGCCACTTGACTCTCCACCGGGTCTTCCTCCATTTTCTCTAAGACTGTCATAGAGAGAAGTGCTCTGTGGACTACTAATTTAACTCCAACCTGCTCCATGAGCAGTTGTTCTTTCTCTTGTTGGATCTGTGTTCTATCCTCTTTGAACTTGATTTGGAGGTCGTCCTTCTCTTGTTGCGCAACTTGGCGTTGCTCTATGATTTCCTCTTGTGCTTGCTTCAGGGCCATTGTGGCCTATTCTTTTTCTTCCTTTACGCGACGAAGGTGAGCTTCGATCGCATCAACAATTCTGCGAAGATGGGCAGGCTCATCTCCCAACTTTGGTTCTTCTGGTGGCGGGGGCGCAGTGGACACTGCATGGCTGGAGTGAAGGGCTTGTTGTACTCCTCTCAGCTCTACTTCAATCCTTCCATACACGATTTATTTTTTGGCTTCAGTTCTCTGCAAAAGATCTTTTGAGGCATCTAATACAGTTGTGATAATGAAGTCAAAGTCATCGACCGTGATTATAGTTTGCAGCTTCGGCTTACTCGCTTGGACTTCTTCCACGATGTAGGTTTCACTGGGGAAACCTTTCTTTTCTTGGATGTCTCTGCCTCTTCAAGGGGGTTCCTAGGCGGTGTTACTTCACCTTGCTTCGGCTTTTCTTCTTCCCCTTCTTTCTCTTCTTTGTCCACTTTGTCGTCTCCTCCTTTGCTAGGTGAATCTGATGCAGTCTCTTCTGATGTGATGTGTATTTCTTGTACATCTTCCTTCTTTTTCTTCATGCTACTGTTGGGTGCATCATACTCTTCACGAGTAACCACCAGACTTCCAATGAGGTTGGGATCGAACAATGCTGCCTGGTCGACTGGTATAAGGAACTCTGTGGGCCATTCCTTAGTGATTTATTCCAGGTCCTCCTCTATGAGCTTGTAGTAGGACTAAAGCTCTTCTTTACTTTCGTCTGCACGCACAGTAATATAAATAAAATGCCTATCTACATGGAGCTTCATAAGGGGCCTGAACCTGTCCAGGGTATTCAGCGTCATACGAGGGAAAGACTCAATAGTCCTCTTCAATTGCAGGTAGTAGGTATGGAATACTACATTCGACTGCCATTGTTTCCCCATATCGCTCGAATACCAGAGCGTGGTGAACTTCGCAGCTAGTGGCTCGAACGGTTCAATGTCATGGAAGGTCACACCTTATAGCATCTCCCAAGCAGTGAATACGATGAGGATTAGCAGACAGCTAAAATGAAACTCATAGCCCTGATACTGAGCTTCGCGACAATCTAGTTCTAACTGATTGGCTAGGTAACCAACCCAGTTCATCTGTAGTCCTTCCACGCATTTTCCTGCGAGGTCAACGACAAACCCTGTGACCTGCGTGGGTCTGTTCTTTCGGACTAGCTTACCAACAATCAACTGGCAAGCAAGGTGCATTGCGCCATTCTGAATGGAGGCTACCTTGTAGCCTCGCGTCCCTTTCTCTACATCGTCGTAGGTGTCTTTGATCTTCTGTGCCAGGGCGTGGTCTGCAACCTTCCCTGGATAAAAGTCTTGCAGGTCTGGTCCTTGCATGCTCAATCTGGTGATCCTATGGATCAACACTGGATCGACGATGATGCATCTATCTAACCATAGATACCTGCCATGGAAGCATGACAATAGGAGCTTAACACACGCGTTAACCTCCTGGTGCCTTCCAAAATGTGGTATCTTCATCACGTTCAAGACAGTGGACCTCGCGATGTCCATAGTCCACGATTGGGGGATGATCTTCGACTTCTTCCCCTTGGTCTTGGTCAAATATTTGTGAGGTGTGAGCATGCCATAGCTCTTGCGGTCTCCTAGGTTATAGTCACTGATATTCAAGGTCGGAATCCTCTCCAACTGCGGTCTGACTGCTTGTATTCCCTTCAGGAGGTACGCAGTGATGACTGTGTAGTCGAAGTCCCTCGGGACACTATCACGACTCACCACACCGACCAAGGGTGGGATGTAGTCAGGTAGGATGTATGGAATTAGCTTCACATTCCTCAAGTCATCACGATGCTTGGTTCTTTTCTCAGTCGCATCTCGGGGTGGTCCAGATCCATGAGCAGTCGACGGGGAGGCTTGCACTCCTCGTGTCGATGAGGCTTGGATGCCTGCGGACATCACCTTCTCGGCCATGAGGTCTATTAGAATCTCTTCGACGGTTTTTTCTGATGCGTTAATTGCGTCCGACTTGCACACTCGAGATCTGATATCTTGGGTCGGTGAACAATACCCAATGTAATAGAATGGATGGCGGGGTCTCAATGATCACTGTGTGAAATCAACTAGTTCTCTGCGGGCTTGGATAATCACAATTGGAAAAAGTGTTCTCGGTGCAACGCTCGATGGGATAAATAGATATTGCCGTAACTGTTTCTTTCAACGGGTCGCAAAGCCTTATTCAATGCAATTCCATCCATTATGGTGCGGTCCCAACGGTCCAATGGCGGACTTTTTGGGCCATAACTGCTTCCCTAACCGTTCAGGAGTATTGATTGAATGATCATATTACCTCCAATGGTCATATTTCTTCATCATGGCGAACTGCCAATCTTTGTTGTACTGATATTCCGGTGAAGTTCGAGTTCTGGAAACCTTTCTTCTGCGAAGTATTCTCTGGAACTTCTTGCAATTTTTCTAACTTTGCCCTCTTCTTACTAAGATTTCTGACCTTCTTTCCTGTGATCTGAATCACTAGTTTCCTGTTTCCATTGTCGTTCGTATCTCCTCTTGGCATGATAACTTCGCACTGTGGAGGGTCTTTCATAGGGTTCAAGGGTAATACTTCTTCTCTTTCTGGAGTAGGTGTTCTACTCTCTTGTACATACATGTGTCTCCAATATTCCTGTGTCCTTTCAACTTTGACATCCATATCTTTGGTCTTTAGTAGCTTCGACTGGTTCTCTTGTTCTTCCAGTAAGTGTGCTATTCTCCTAGCCATGAAATTTCTTAGCTTTTACTTTTTGTGTTCTAGGTCCTCCTCTTCTTGTTTCCTTCATATATGATATTTCTTAATCCAGGTTTTTCCTAGCAAGATAACAAATGGGGTGTTGTTCTCAACAAACTTAACAATATCAAATTCTTCTTATGTCGAAGTGCCATGAGCACTCATAGATATCTTGGTAAGTCTTCCACATAGGGTTATCAACTTTCCCCTAAATAATCCTATTCCTCCCAATGAAGGAACCATAGCAGGATTTTCCAAAATTTTCCAAGTTCTTTCTATCATGATATTCACCTGTGTTTCCTCATCCATGACACAATCTATGTTGAAGTCTCCTATTCTTGTTTCTATGTACTCTTTCTCTTTTAAGACCTCTGATAAGTTGATATTTCTATGGTCATTCAATGTTTCTTTCATATGTATTAATACAATCTCTGATTCTTTCTGGGGTTCTATCATATCCTTAGTTTCTTGGCCTGTCTCATAGTTTTCTTGTTTCATATTCATCTTTTCAACTTTAGTAATCATTTTAGGGAAATCCAAAACTTCATGGTCCATAACTTTACAACAAAGACAACTAGGTCTTCTACCAGGGCATTCCTTAGCAAGATGTCCCGTTCTTCTACAACTGTAACAAAGGGTTAATCCTCTCTTTCTCTTAAATGATCCCCAACCTTTCCTGTACTGCGCACTGGGATCACAGTAACTAACCTGCAAAAAATTCTTTCTAGGATCCTACATCCATTTGTTAGTCCAAACATTCTTTCTATGCATAGGAATAACATATCTTTCATTGCTTCTATCAGATCTATTTGTATCAAATCTTCTTTCTTCTAACTGTGCCCTAGTTTTCAGACTATGACAAAATTTATCGAACAAACCTAGATTCATTCTTTCGAAACAAAAATGTTCACTTATCTTACCTTTCTCAAGCATAAAGCTTCAATATCTTACCTCTTTTCTTCAGATCAGACTTCTCTTCTCAACACAGATCTTCGTAAGTCAATACTGTGCACTAAAGCAAAGGTCTACGCACAAATCTTTTTTTTCTTCAATTCCTAGCAATCACAGTTTCAAGTCCCGACAACGAAACCATTTGTTGGCACAGGGGCAGGCCCAGGGTTCAACGCTTCAACAACGCACCAACAAAACCCTAACTATCAGCCCTTTCGGCAACACCTGCGAAGCAAATGAAGTCTCACCCGAGGTAGAGGCAAGGGTGGTTGTAGGACTCAAATGTCTGCAACTTAGATGGGACATAGATATGTGATTATACCACTTAACAAAGCACTTAGCAATTAACATTCATCAATAATTAACCCTAATTCACATCGCAAATCCAAACTCTAATTACAGAACAACGCAGTATTCTACCAGATCGAACACATCTAAGCACTTAACACATGGAAAAAGATTAGATCTAACATTTATTCACATCATTTAAGCACTAAGCTATCATACTATATTCATCTAAACATTCATTACTACACTTAAGCTTAAATTATATACACAAGACAATAACCAGAATGCACAAAGAAACCATAACACAGGATATACATGGTTCACCCCAGTGTGGGGCTACGCCCACCAACTCTTCTCTTGTTTATTATCTTCTCTCAATCTTCTACAAGCACAGAGCATCAAAACCCTAGTCCGTAGAGGACATGAGATCTGCGCGCACCTCGCCAAATCCTCCTTCCCCGAGCTAGGTTTAAGCACAAAGCCTTCTTACTGTCTATACACAAGCATCTTACAATCACTTGCACTTAGCTCTGCAAGTTCTTAATACATAGTATGCACAAAACATCCACAACTATTCGCACTTAGCACATTGGCCTCTTCCTACATCACTTAGATATCTATTTGTACATTACAAAATGGGCCCAAACAAGGGTAAACCCATGGGCCGACATCCCATACCTGTTACATAAACCCTAATCCCAAAACTGTCCTAAAAAGGGGTCGAGATCCCGCGATCTCCGCTTCGACTTGCGCTCTGCCTTCGACCAGCCTGTCGAAGTCCCAAAAGAGGTCAAACATGACCAAGGATCTCCAAAACTTGGTCAAGGGCCAACAAGAGTAATAATAGTGGAGGACATTCAATTTAAGGTGTACCATGTCCACTATATTATTAAATTAGGCCCACTATGGTAGTTAGTATTGAATAAATGTAATGGGGCCTATTTAAACAAGGTCCACTAGGTAGTTAGGAGGTTGTTCTGATTAAGGTTCTCTTAATTAATTATAAATAAGGATGTAGTCCTCCTTATGAAATGTGGAAGAGTATTGTAATTGGAGCTTACCTCATTAGGAGGTTTCCCTCTCAAAGAGGCAAGTAAACAAGAGTGGATTTCATCCATAAAAGGACCAATTGTGAGTTGTTTCCCTACCTTAAGGATTTTTATATTAATATAGTTTGGACAATTTCTATCTTATTCTTGGATATCCATTTCAAATCTAAAGTACATAACACAAATTCAAAAACATCAATATAAATATGAACCCATTAAACTCTAAAGCCATTGAAATTCATACATGCATGCAATTAATTAATGTAGTGGAAATAAACATGCATACACTCATTTAAACTAAGGATACCATTTTAAATTTCATTCATAAGAAAAATTAAATTTAAATCGCAAAGTTATAGACATAGATTTAATATTAGAGATTGAACACTTATTTTTTCACCAATATGGTCCAATAAATTGGCTATGCATGAGCAATTTCCCACCCAACCGTAGGCATCCACTATAGATGTCACCGCTAATATAGGCTATGAGGCCATTAGGGCAAAGGAAACTAGCTATAGACCTATAGGTCACCGACCCAACCCAATTATTCTTAGACTAAGCCGATATATTCACAACTAAACTCTCCAGGAAACCATCCAACCATAACAAAAAACCATGGCATTCTCATCCACTACCCATACAACACAAGGAAGACATCTCCCTTCTTTAGTCAACAACCCTATAGGAGTTTTCTCACTTCTAGTGCTCTAAGTGTAGGTACAAAGGTCCCATCTCACTATTTATCTTTTGGATTAGCCTAGACAAAATATACCTTGTATCTAAGATACCCAATGAGTACCAATTAATAGGGAAAATGGAGGTTTCCTAAACACCCTAGCCTACAACCATTCATCTCTCTTCTAAGGTCCACAAATTACTCTCCTTTAGCTAGTTTTGATCATTTTCAGGTTTGTATCTCAGTTTAAAACACGAGGATGTAGTTTTCAGAACTTCAATGGTGCTTGAGCATTAGAATGGTAAGTGTGAATGATTCAATTCAAATTAGAATGGGAAGAGAGTGTGCATGAGAGTGAGGGAGGTTCGAATTCCATGATGATGGGATCTCTTACACTTTCCCATGATGATTACACCCAACCCCCATGTCGTCATTGCGCTGAAAGGTGTTTTCTACAACCTAGTATGAGGGAGATGTGTAATTCCTTCCGTGCTCAACATGGAGTTGACATGTGGCATTTAAAAAGAATATTAATAACAAAAAAATAGTTCAAAGTCAACATANCGTCATTTTCCACCTTTTTATTTTAATGACGCCGATCGACGTATATCAACCACTTTTTACTTAATTTTATTTAAATTAAGTTATTACTTAATTTAAATAAAATTACTAACTTGATTATATTAAGTTATAACTTAATTATAATTATTAAATATATTAAGTAATAAGTAAGTCATTACTTACTTAATTTAAACTATTCAATATATTAAGTTATTACTTAATATAACTTAATTTAAATTACTAACTTAATTTATTACTTAATATATTAATGTATTAATTTAAATTACTAACTTTATGTATTAATTAAAGTATTAATTATCTAAATTAATTAATGATAATACATTAATATAATATCTAAATTAAAATATTAATACAATAATATATAATATATATTGTAATGTATTAATATAATGTCTAAATTAAAGTATTAATACATTAATATATATTGTAATGTACAAATGTATTAATTAATTAATTAATATTATAAATAGAATATATTAATAAAACACTAATACATTAAAAAATATTAAAGTATTCAAAATACATTAAAGTATTACATTATTTAAAATAATAATAAGTTAATAAAGACATAATACAATAATAAGACATAATACAAAAACAACTCACAATATTGATATTATAGTGCGTTACTAATTACAAGTCAAAAAAATTCCACAATAGTGATCCATTGCTCTAGGATATCATATCTTCATGGAGTGACCTGTCATATTTACATGGTGTACACATAAAATTTTAAGGATCCATACTTATCTTGTATATGTAGAAGCCTCGAATGATCTTACAAATTCTCAAAATGCTAACTATAAATGTTGGTGATATTTTTGTAAAAAAACTCTAAATTTATAAGGATTTAATTTAATTTCTATAAACATTTATTTCCAATAAAAACAATTATACTCTATAGAAATTTCCATGATTTTATAATATACACAGAATTTTAAGGATCCAAATTATTTCATATAAGTAGAAGCCTAGATGAATCTTACTAATTTTCAAAATATCAACTATAAATGTTGGTAATATTTTTGTAAATAACTTCAAATTTATAAGAATTTAATTTAGATTTTATAAACATTTAAAAAAAAACAAAAAAAAAAAACAAAAAACAATTCTACTCAATAAAAATTTGAGTGAAAAAAATTAACTAAATATATATATAAATTTAGAAAATAAACCAATAACTTAACAAATATTTTTTTTCATAATTAATAATTTTTTCCTCGCACTTTAAGATCTTAAAAGTTTTCGTGGCACTTTAACATCTCAAAAGTTATATAATAAAAATTGCAATATTGAAATATTCCCAAATATATATATGAAAATTAAAAATTCTATTTACAATAAAATAGTGATTTAGACATTTAACCTTTAAAATATAAAATGTTTACTAGTTGCCAAAGTCAAAATAATATTTACAT
>SNQJ01S0028047.1:76451-88245 GCA_010110895.2 Picea sitchensis | reverse complement strand
CAAATGTATTAATTAATTAATTAATATTATAAATAGAATATATTAATAAAACACTAATACATTAAAAAATATTAAAGTATTCAAAATACATTAAAGTATTACATTATTTAAGATAATAATAAGTTAATAAAGACATAATACAATAATAAGACATAATACAAAAACAACTCACAATGTTGATATTATAGTGCGTTACTAATTACAAGTCAAAAAAATTCCACAATAGTGATCCATTGCTCTAGGATATCATATCTTCATGGAGTGACCTGTCATATTTACATGGTGTACACATAAAATTTTAAGGATCCATACTTATCTTGTATATGTAGAAGCTTCGAATGATCTTACAAATTCTCAAAATGCTAACTATAAATGTTGGTGATATTTTTGTAAAAAAACTCTAAATTTATAAGGATTTAATTTAATTTCTATAAACATTTATTTCCAATAAAAACAATTATACTCTATAGAAATTTCCATGATTTTATAGTATACACAGAATTTTAAGGATCCAAATTATTTCATATAAGTAGAAGGGTAGATGAATCTTACTAATTTTCAAAATACCAACTATAAATGTTGGTAATATTTTTGTAAATAACTTCAAATTTATAAGAATTTAATTTAGATTTTATAAACATTTAAAAAAAAAAAAACAAAAAACAAAAAACAATTCTACTCAATAAAAATTTGAGTGAAAAAAATTAACTAAATATATATATAAATTTAGAAAATAAACCAATAACTTAACAAATATTTTTTTTCATAATTAATAATTTTTTCCTCACACTTTAAGATCTTAAAAATTTTCATGGCACTTTAACATCTCAAAAGTTATATAATAAAAATTGCACTATTGAAATATTCCCAAATATATATATGAAAATTAAAAATTCTATTTACAATAAAATAGTGATTTAGACATTTAACCTTTAAAATATAAAATGTTTACTAATTGCCAAAGTCAAAATAATATTTACATATCTTTAATCTATCATAAAAGGTCTACTACATGATACATATAAAATATAATATTGCAGTTACATGCCTATCCATTCACTACTCCGTTTTTCCCTTGAGCTTTGCATTAGGAATCATACAAATATTTACATTACTTACATTGGGTTATTTATTTAAACTCATTATAAACTTTTATTAACAATTTATACACAATTATACAATAGAAAGAGTTAAAATCGAGGTATTACAACAAGAAGAAAATAATTTATATGGAATAAAATCCCAACATAAAAATGAGCCATTATTAACATGTAATATCACACAAATAACAACTATAACAACTACACATTCAAAAAAACTCACAAAGACATAATACCAAAACAATTCACAATATTAATATTATAGTGTGTTGTTAATTACAAGTAAAATAAATTCCACAATAGTTATCCATTGCTCCACCTACTCTTAAGGATCCATACTTATCTTGTATGTGTGGAAGCCTCCACTAATCTTACAAATCTTTATGGAGTGACTTAGTCATATTTCCATGGTGTACACATGAAATTTTAAGGATCCATACTTTTATCTTGTATGTGTAGAAGCCTCCACGAATCTTACATATTCTCAAAATGTCAACTATAAATGTTGGTGAAAGATTTAATTTAATTTAATTTCTACAAACATTTTCAAATTTTCTAATAAAAACAATTCTATTCTATACAAATTTTCATAATTTGATGGTGTACATATACAATTTATACTTATTTTGTATTTTGTATGTGTAGAAGCCTAGACCAATCTTATTAATTCTCAAAATACCAATTATATATGATATAATATTTTTGTTAAAAACTTCAAATTTATAAGAAATTAATTTAATTTTTATAAACATTTTCAATTTTTTCAAGAAAAACATTTATGTTTTATAAAATTTTGGGTGAATAATTAATCCATCAATTTTAGAAAAAAAAATTAACTAAATATATAATAATAATAATAATAATCTAATTTTAAAGTCACACCACACCAAATTGATGTATAAGACCTCCTCAACTCAAAAATTTTACTTGTAAAATCTACAGAAATGTACATACCCTACCCTAACCATCTAGATTTAAACATATATAAACCATTATAATTTAAATAATAAACCATTATATATAGTTTTTCAATACATTTAAAATTTCAAACATTAAACATTATAAAAATTGCAATATTAAAATATTCCCAAATACATATATGAAAAATATAAAAAACTATTTACAATTTCAATACAAAATAGTGAATTCGACATTTAACCCCTAAAACATATAATATTTACTAGTTGCCAAAACCAAATAAAAAACTCGTACAAATACGCGAGACCTACCAGCCCTTTTCACAGCCCAGTCATCAACAACTCATATTACCAGATATAATCTGCGCAATTTTTGAAAAAATATTCTGCAACACTGCCTTGCAATTATTTCTATAAAATTTACACACCCGGCCCGGATAATGATGCAGAGTCAGCAGGAGTCCTCACTCCGACGTTTGCGTATTAAATTCAAACACTCTCACTGTGACATTAACAAGGAGAGCAACGGTCTCTGTCTGTATTTGTGTTTGCCAGACGATATTTATGGATTTGCTGCAGGCCAATATTTCATGCAAAAAATCGTCATAATATAAGATTAATCTTAACTTCGATTTCCCTATGAATTTGAATTCGACCGAAGCTCTCGACAGCTGAATTCTGCAATTTGATTTGTGCGGGGTCAAAAATGGAAAAATTGGCGAAGTTAAACATCTCAGAAGAGGACCTGGAATCCGAATTTAGCCATCTGGGGTACCAGAGCGGATTTGGCAACCATTTTTCCTCGGAAGCAAAGCTGGGCGCACTGCCGGTGGGGCAGAATAATCCCTTGAAGTGTCCTTATGGCCTCTACGCCGAGCAAGTCTCAGGGACGGCATTTACAGTCCCCAGAAAGCTCAACCAGAGAAGGTTAGATATTTATCTATGGATTCCCTTTCAGTCTTTGTGCAATTAGCTTTTCCTTATTTCTTTTCTGTAGTCTCTGCGCGTTCCCGTGATTCAAACTTTCGTCGGTCGAGTCTTGGAAATAGTTTCGGGGTTTCACTATGAGTATTATAATAATAAATATACGGAAGTTCAACTTTCTGTTTTTTCACGCTTTAAATCCAACGATCTTTAGATAAATTTAGCTCCGGTCAAAAACATCGACTGCAATTAGATTTGGGGTTTGTCTGTCATTTATGAGATAAATAGCCTTTAATCAAGATTCTGCTAAATAGAGGATATGCCCCTTAGAGTCCTAGTCAAAATTCCCTACAATTTACTTTCCAATGCATTGACCTTGGGATTTTAGAATTAGGTTTCTTTTACAAGATAGAGTTCAGGGGAGAAGGGAAGAGGTCCTATAAATTTGGAATTTTGGACATTGTACTGCAAAAGGATCTTTGTTTGTGTTTGGGACCACAACGTTCATTCTCGAGGAAGGATGAGCGTTGGTCAATGTGATTGTATTATGGCACGCTGAATAAATTAGCATTATAAACCTTTTCACTATCTCAGGTCCAAAAACAAGGTATGATCCTGTATAAATCTATCTTATCACCCAAATTCAATTTTTAATGATGATGGTATGTTGTTTTTTGAATGTTTATGTTGATGAAATGAATTCGGGGTGACATTGAAAGCATGTCCCTACGACATTCTAAACCTTAAGGATTAGGATTCCTTAATCATGCATTTGGAATTTTGTCTTGTCCATCTTTGACTACATAGTGATCTTTGAGGTGGGATGTTTGGTGCACATGAGAATTTGACATTAGAGATTCTTTGGAAGCAATGCATGTGAAACTCAGAATATGCATGCCTGGTCTGTCTCTGTTAGAACAAGCTCTTCACATAAATTATCTAGATGGTTTCTTATGTGTTTAAAGCATTGTAGAAGTGGAATACTTAGCATTTTGACATGCAATTTTATTTCCTTCACCTGGCTTTCACACATTAATCAGTAAGCCCAGGTGGAAAGTTAGCCTTCCCCTTTTCAAGTTCCGGAAGGTTGACTACTAGGTCTAGCAGTCATTGTGAGTAAAGCCTCATAAAATATTGCAATTTGTTGGTTGAGGTTTTCGAAAATGAGGACTATAAAGAAGTTTTAACTGAGAAATTTGGCATCTCTTTAGTACACTGTTTGGTCTTGGCTATCTAAAATTTCGCAGACTAGACAGCTGTCTTGTCAATCTAAAGCTCTGCTGATTCTTTTAAACTAACAGACACAATGTTTCCTGTGATCAGCATTTTTTTGGGCTGAACGTAATTATCTGTCTACTACAATAGTGTTCAAGTGGGAAGGGAAGTCAGTAAGTTAAAGGAATCTATTCCCAAACTATAAACGTAACAATAAGAGGCGCATCCTGAATCCTATTGGATCTATAATTTTTCTGCTTGATTTTCTTTACGTACCAAGGAGTATGCCTACCACCAAGTAATGGCAGCTAATATCATCTTAAGTTGGAAATCTATTGGAAAGTACGAAATCTAAGACATAATAGCCTATCCAACAATCTGTGGCATGAATCTGTATTCTTGGCATTCAAGGGTTTTCCAAGGACATTCTGTTGTACTTATTTCTATACCTTGAATAGACTTTGACATTGTAGATGTTACAGCCCCATTTCGTACCACCAATATGCCTAAGATGACTTTCATTTGACATGTCATATCATTAGGAGCTAATCCAATCTTAAAAAGAGAAGGAAGGGCCCACATATCATTAAGAGCTCGGCCACTGAGGGGTTCAGCATATGATATGAAAAAGACAAGTTAAAAGATGCCTGACAAAAAGAGGGGTTCCAAATAGGACAAGATACAGTGACACACCCACTTGGGTCAAAGAGATCAAAAGGACAATTGAAAGGATAAGGGAAACAAGGGCGTCAAGTTCTCTCCAAGAACCCACAGATCATGAGGACTGCAAGAGAGAATGCCCGATCACTATAAATACTCCCCCATTGGGCTTTTTCAATACATGCTATAGTTAGTTTTCTAAAGCTCAGATCTGATCTCTACTTCCAATAAAATAACTTTCAGATGCATGCATGCACGAAAATCAATGCATGCACAGAAAACAAGAAAATTCCATATCTGATTTTTATGAACATAAAAACACTGAGCTTAATAACATGCATGCACAGTGGAAACTGAAGCGAGCCAATCACACAATTGACGCAGCAATTTTTGGGTAAATACCCCTGGAAAACCCCCCGAAGGGAAAACCAGCAAAATGAGATTTTTATTGAGATGGCCCACAGAGAAGAGTTCAGAAATTATTACAGCAATTAATGAGCTTTTACTTAGCTCACAGATCTTGATAATCATGACACAGAAAACTGCTTTGAAAACCATGCACAAACCGACCAGAACTCTGCCTAGATTTCCATGCAACCTGCCTTGGGATTTGCATCCAACCTGCACATTTTCTGCTGTACGTATCCCTGCTGTACGGATCTGCCTTGGAATCTGTGCCCATTCTGTATGCTGTTCTGCTGTACGGATCTTTCTTGGGAATTGTGCAGCCAGAAGAACATGCGCCCTTGGGAAACGTGTCGATGCTGCTAGCTGATTCTGCTGTATGGATGGGCTGCCTAGGGAAGTGCACCCTCCTTGGCAAATGTGCCCAAGCTGCTGCATGCAAGTTTTTCTCTTTTTCTCTCCTCCTCAGCTCTCTTTCTCACCTGTCACAATAGTGAATCGATTTCACTTTTTCCGGCTTCTATATTCTCCATATCTCCAACCTCGTAATCAACACCTCGATCTACGGACAAGATCGACTTAGATCTATGCTCACGATATAATCTAAAGTTCACTTATATTTTAATTTATGAACTTTAGCAAAGTCAACATTAATTAATAATTAATTAATGTACTTTTGAGAAAAAGTCACTTTATAAAAAAAAGTAAGCTTGAAAAAGTTTCCGGACGTCTCCTGCATGCTTCGACTCTGAGCCAATGCAGAAGCACCTGTCTAAGCTACTGCAATTTAACACTCCCTCTTAGTGAGGAAGGTGTTCTGCACCACTCCCAACTTATCTTTGAAGAACACAAACTTCCCTTTGATCAAAGCTTTCGTGAGGATGTCCGCAACCTGCTCATCTGTAGGAATGTACTGAAGCTTCACAAATCCTTTCTGAACTTAGTCCCGGTTGAAGTGATACTTGATTTCAATATGCTTAGACCTGTTATGGAACACTGGATTCTCCGAGAGTTTAATGCGACTTTGATTATCACAGTGAATGACAGTCGACTGCAACTTTTGACCAAATAATCCAAATAATCCAATGCCATCGATTTCTTCTTCTTGCTGAACTAGGACACAACTGTCGATCCCAAGCTGAAGCAACACCTTGAGGCGCTTTTCCTGTCAACTGCATTGCCTGCCCAATCCAAGTCTGTGTAACCCATCGATCTGACTCCATCCCCCTGAACATAGCTCAACCCATAATCTAGCGTACCTTGTTGGTACTTGAGCACATGTTTTGCTGCCACCCAGTGCACTCTCCTCGGCTCAACCATGAATTGACTAAGGGTGTTGACAGCAAAACAGATATTCGGTCTAGTGTTGACCAGATATATCAAAGAACCAATCAACTGTTGATACAAGGTGGGATCAACCAACTTAGACTCAGAAGCATCCAACTTCTTCAAGTTGGTTGTCATAGGCGTAGACATAGGCTTGCAATCCATCATCTCAAATCTCCTCAAGATATCCACTGCATATTTTCCTTGTCCCAGGAAAATCTGACTTGTCCTCTGCCACACCTCCAATCCCAAAAAATAATGCATCAACCTGATGTCCTTCATTTCGAACTTTGAAGCAAGATCTCTCGATGAGATTTTCTGACCTAGTAAGGAATAGATCATCCACATACAAGCCAAGAATGAGCAGATCCTCACCAACCAGAATGTAGTAAAGGTTGGGGTCTGCCTCACTCTTCTCAAAGCCCATCTGCTGCAAGTAGCTATTGATCCTCGAATACCAAGCTCCGGGAGCTTGCTTGAGTCCGTACAATGCTTTCTTCAACCTGCATACATGGGACTCTCTCCCATGCACCTCAAAGCCCTGAGGCTGCTCGATGTACACCTCCTCTTCAATGATCCCATTCAGAAATGCGGTCTTTACATCCATCTAATGTATCCTCCAACCCATCTCTGCTGCAATGGAAATGACTACCTCGATAGAAGTGTTCCTCACAACTGGTGCGAAGGTCTCCTCATAATCAACTCCCTCTATCTGTGAGAACCCTCTCGCCACAAACCTTGCTTTGTATTTCTCCACATTGCCATCTGCCGCATGCTTGATCTTATAGATCCACTTCGAACTGACCATAGATTTTCCTTCTGGTCTTGGCACTATATCCCATACATCATTCTTCATGATGGAGGAATACTCCTCCACCATGGCATCCCACCACACCTGTCACTTTGAAGCTTCTTTAAAGCTAGAAGGTTCAGAATCAATAATGTCGCACATGAGTGCCATGTAACTGGAATACTTCTGTCGTGGCCTGCTCTCCCTGAAAGTTCCCTTGGGTGTCGCATGCTTCTCTGCATATTTTAAGGTCTCTTGAAGCCATCTTGGCCTTGTTATCGCACAGATTGTAGGTTGCACTAGAGCCTTGTGCAATTGCAACCAATGGACAACACATCGAGACAAGACCCATTGTCACCTCAGGAAAAGTCCCAGGTGACCCATGGGGAAAGATAATGGAAAAGTCTAGAAAGGTCCTAAGAGGTCACGATACAAGGTCAAGGATGGTCTAAAGGCTATGAATGGAAGAGGGAAATATGAAGGTAAGGGTAAAGGGGAAATCACCTGCAACACAATGTCAGTTATGCCAAGTATATATGAAAGCCAAGACCCATATGTTAACCCCGCCGCTGATCACTAATATGAATGTAAGAGTCTCGAGTAACAAGTGGCCAGAATTTTGTATTAGAGAAATTTTAGAGTTGGCCGAATAAATGCGTGTACCCAATAGGCTTAGGCAAAGAGGATCCTCACAGGGGTGTCAGGTTGTTGTAGCCCTCAAATATACCTGAGGGGTTCTCAGGCCACCCCGGTACGAGGGAGTAATCTTCCCAAATGTTGTTTTCGATGCACTACAACAACAAGATGACCAACATGTTTGCTCAGTTGTTTCAAGGATTCTAGGTGGTCTCCAAGATAGGAGCACAATCGGTATTAATGTTGTCTGATGCGCAATCATTTGACAGGAGCCCCTCTATATACCTCTAAGTACGACGAAGCGACCGCAGTCTTCTAATATACGTTGAGGTACGTGAGAGAACTACCAGTCCTCGGTATGCAACGCTGGCAAAGTAACGACAACTCCTACGTTTATAGACGCCCAAAAACGTCTTTTCTAAGACTCCCAGAAAATAAATCCCACTTAGATGATTGTTCAATTAAGCACTTAGATAGAATTGCAAAGCAAAGAAAGGTAAATCACTTTAGTGAAAATGCCAAATGCAACAAGTGATTCAAACAATGATAGAAATTACTGGCAATTTACCTGAATATAGCTCTTCCTAAAGCAACGAGATATTTAGCAATTGAAATAGTAAGCTTTGAAGGCTATCTTAACCAAGTAATGATTTCTTAAAAATGATAAAGCACTTTGTTGCCGTCCTTATACACACTTACAAATGTGGAAAAAGTCTCAATCCACTTAGTGTGTCCTTGGAGGCACAATGCCTAAGTTCAAGCCCACTGTCACCTCGACTTGAACTTCTTCTGTCTAGGCTTACTCCTAGGGAGGCCAAGGGGGAGACCCTAGTTACTATGTGAGTTATTAGGTGAAATCTAGGAGTTAATTTTAATTTGTTAAAGATAAGGGGGGTACTAGCCTATATGGGAGGCAACAATGCAATGCAAACCTTTAATGCAAAAGCAAACCCTTCCCTAAGACAACTAAGACTAGTGACTAAGGTTGGGCAATGGGGTCAATTAAGTTACAACAAGAGATCTAAACAAAGCAAAGAATAACTTTACAAATTAGATTAGATACAAAAGAATTATAAATACAACAAATAAAGAATAGTTAGATGATTAAACAATATACAAAAGTACAACTACTTACAAATGAAATGAATCAAGCACTAGTTAGATCAATCACAATAGTGAATCAAAGATGAACTAACTCTTCAATGGATTTTATAGATAAGAAAAAGGAAATAGCTCAAGATGCATTCACCACCAACATTACTTGCAAACCAAGCTTGAAGTGCCCTAATGAAAGGTGCGCAACTTCAAGGAGGCAAGTAGAAACACAAGTGCGCAACTTAAGAGGAACCAAGAGATGAAAGTAAAGCCACCAATAGGCATAAGTGCGCGATTCAAGGGAAGAAAGATAGAACTTGAAAGAGAAGCCTCCACGGGCACTAGTGCGCAACTTAAGATGAATTACTCAATCACAACAATGCTCAATTAAAATACTTGAAAGATGAGGCTTGAAGTAAAGGTTGCATAAAATAAAAGAGCATAAACAACTTAGATAAGATTAAGAAGTTAAGGCCTAGGTTATTGTGAATTAATTTTAGATTTGAAATTATTTAAGTTGCAATCCTAGACTAGGTGACTACCCCAATACTCCTACCGCTTTGGCCAAAAGGACTGCTGGGTGCTCAAGAAGCAAGGCAAACAAGGCCTTACCCTAGCTCCACAGGTCAACCCAAAAAACTTGGGTGTTCAACAAGGGGGACACCTAGAGCCGTGAGATCATCCCTGATCTAGCACCTCAAGTCACCTCCACAAGCCTCCTTTTTGGTGACTAAAGTTGTATCAATAATGGGTGATCTAATTAGGCTAAGTAAATTGATTCCCCTAGAGTCTAAATAGATTGATTACGTAATTAAAGTTACTTGTGTAGAAACTTGAGCAAATGAAATAACAATTGCTTAAATAAAATGTACAAGAAAAAGAAAATGCCTCCAAGGGCTTAAGCAAGATAAAGAGATGCTTCTAACTAGTTAGATATTCACATGAACTTGAAAGGAAAATAAGTAGAAGCATGAAACATAAACCATGAAACTATCTAACAAGCTAAACTAACCTTACGATGTAGCATGGGTGGCAAAGCCAAGCCTCTTTGCTAGGTGTAGGCAAAAGAATGCAAGAAAATAACTTAACTTGAAAAAGAACAAGTAAACCCTAGCCACACAACCTTGTCTTAAGGACAAGTGGGACAAACTTAAAGTGAAAAACAATGCTGAAATAAAACTAAGAACTAGCCTTACGATTTTGCATGGGGTGGCTAGGGCCTAGGCCAATCCACTATGCAAGTTTTAGGCAAATGAAAAGTAAAAACGCAGAAAATTACTTTTAGAGAGAAGTGCAAGCCCTAGAGACTCTCTTGGGGCTTGCTTACAATAAAAAAAGGAGGAGAGAGAGTTGGGAAGATATTACCCCAACTTAGGAGGCTTCTTTTGGACATTTTGGGCCTCTTATGGGCTGTAGATTCTCTTATTTTGGTGCAGACCTGCAACAAATCAACAAACAAAACTTGCTGGAAAAGCTGCAAAAACACCAAAAACTTGGAAAATTTTTTGTTAGCAATAACCAATTTTTTTTTGTGTGTAAATTTCAGCAAGTATATAATGTTTAAAAGCTCCATCTAAGCATGTTAGAATGCCAAAAGAAGTATAGAAAAGTGCATAAATAAAGAACACAAATATTTAGAGGTTTAAAGTGGGTAAAATGGATGATTTCCAGATTTGAAATCTTCACATAAAACACTTAGGTAACTTGCAAATCTTGTGAGAAAAACTACAAAAATAGAGAGGATGTGAGTAGATCTAGATGGTAAAACAAAATACTTTGCAATACTCAAATAAACACTTCACTAGATCTATGATAATACTACCACAAATCTATCCAAGCAAAATACTTTGCTTGGAGTTCCTACTCTAGATCTATAAACTAAAGCATGCACAAGAAAGAAAAATAGAACAAGATCACCTCATATGTTGCAAGATGGCACCAAGAAGACTCTCAACACCATGGATCCTCCAAAGATTTCTTTATTCAATAGAAGCAAGCTTGAGCAAATACTTGCCACAAGCTTGAGAAGAAAGAATGAGAACAAGAAGAGAGAGAGAGAGAGAGAGAGAGAGAGAGAGGAGTGGGAGAGATTTTGGCATAATAACAATAGCTGAGAGTAGATGTGTGGAATGAGGGAGGGGAGACTTTCTTTTATACTTGGGAGCCAAGAGTGACCCCTTTTAGATGCTTTCCAAGTGTCATTTAATCAAGAGTCATTGAGCATCTTAAGGAGGGTGCACTTTTAGGGTTTTGGTAGATGAGTGAGGGGGTGAGGTAACACCTTTTTGACATAGTCCAACAACAAATTAGACCATGGGGGTGTACTTAGGGAGAAAGAAGGTTTTTCACTTTAATTTTTGACTTGGCTTGACTTTCTCCTCAAGGGGGGCGCAACTTCCTTAGGGGGATGAGTTGTATGAAGTGGTGGCTAGGTGAGGGGGGTGTTTAAGTTAGGAAAAGTGTTTCTCTAACTTATAAAAGGGGTTTAGAATCATCTCCCACTCTTTCTCTAACCTTTTTGCTTCATTATTACAAAAAAATGACATTTTGACTTTGTCAATTAAACAATTAAATTGCTGACTCTAAACTGACTTGGACTCCTCATGGACAATGACCTAGCAAAACTTGTCCAATTGAGATGAAACTTGGTCCAAGGGTGTAGGGGGTCTCATTCCATTTCTTTTGAGTACAAATACCCCTATCAAAAATCCCAAGGACCTAGTTTT
>SNQJ01S0028047.1:59235-74176 GCA_010110895.2 Picea sitchensis | reverse complement strand
AAGGCCTATTATTATTGAGAAACAATGGAAAACCCTAAACATCCAAAGACCTAACCCTAGGAGATGAAACGCCAAGACTATGGGCCCCGTTTGGGTAAGTTGGTACATCAACTTCTTGGGGACGTAACTTTGGCATACGATCTCCGTTTGACGCGTTCCATACCTCGTTAGAAAGATCTATCCGAGGACTGCAACTTTTGGGTGAGCAACGTAATCTACGATCCATGTTGCTCCCCATTTTCCCAAAAAACGTCGTTTAAGGCCTCAAAACGACTCCGGAAGTTCAGGACCTGAAAAACTGCTAAAAATAGTAAACTGTGCGGAAACTGAAAAACTGAAAGAAGCAATGGTGGGGGTCCAAGTGGAATAGGTGGGTGGCCACCAATATCCACCTGGATCATTTTTTTCAATTTTTTAAGCATGTAAAGCAATGACAACATCAAATAGACACATTGCTACATAAATATGAAAATGCAACAATATGAAAATACAACATTGGTCATGATCTTCTGCACATGACTCATATTGATTTGAGTGGTATTCTTTTTAACAGAGACATGGTATTTACTATTCATTGCCCCTTTGAAGGCCATAGCAGATCTTTGACGACTCATCTTGTCTGTGTTCAAACATCCATCCCCTCCAGCCTATCTTCCAATGTCCATTTAGCCACAACAACTTGCTCTTGTTTTTAGATCCTCATTGCAAAGGAATATGCCATTTTGGCCTCTTTAGCATACTTTTGAACACATTGGGTTTGCTAGTCTGCAATCTATTAGACACACATACACAGGCCAATTATTGATAGTTTCTGTAAATTTTCATTCAAGTGTGAATATTTTGCATAATTGTTTTCTTTTATACACGTGAGATGTGTCAGTTCTTTTATTTTCCTTGGAAAAATCTGTAATTTCTATCTAGGAGAGAGAGAAAATGACATTCTACACAGTGCATATGCATACTGCATTTGAGAAACCCATATGGGTTGTGTCTCATTAAATAAACTTCCTTTAATATAAAGAGGCCCTCCAGCATTCTTGTAACTCAGTGACTAGATGATACAACATATAATTATTAATAAGTAAAAAAATTTGTGATGAGATCATAGTTTTAGACCAGGCCAGGTTCATCCATAATATAATGAAGAAAGTACTGCATGCATAGTGACTCCATCCTTCAATTTGACCAACACCCATGATCTTGGATCCCACTGAATGCCTTAGACAAAAAATCTGCTGCAGAATTGAGTTCCACCTTTTTTTTCTAGCAAGGCGATATTTTCCATCATCTCGCGATATTTTCACAATGTGTTGCGACACATTCAATATGTCGGATATTTTCACAATGTGTTGCGACACATTCAATATGTCGGATATGTTGCAACATATTCCAAACAATATATTGGCCTCTTGTATATCTCGGTGATATATCTGATATATCCGATATATCGGAGAGATATACAACACTGGTAAAAATTAACCAAGGAAAAGACACACTTCTAACAGAAACATGTTCCCCAAGGTACTACGAGGCAAGTAATAAAATTACATACATTATGAAATGCTAATTGATAATCGTTAGGTGTTTACAACTTCATGACATGCCAAAAGGTTATATCATGTTCGAATAACTATTAATACATGGAATGTCAATGGAGTAAACTGGACCATACCATACCACATCAAAGTGCATCTATCACTTGAGGAGCAGGATTGAAATGTGCTACATCATAGTTGAGCTATCATGATCATGTTTCAAATGGAGAAAAATTAAGGAATCTATCTGGATCTGATGAAGAGGTGCATGATATCTCATGCAAGCAGCAACATGACACCCTTGCGAGGGTATCCAAGGGTTGTTACCCCTGAGAGGGTAATAAGTTGCAACAAAATATGTGCTCAAAGAGGGGCACAATGGAGTATGGTTTGAGATAACTTGGAGATGGTGAAGTGAAGTTGTACGGGTTTACAGACTCAAATTGGGTAGATAGTGCAGTAGACAAGAAGGGCACCTCAGGGTGTTGATTTAGCTTGGGATCAATGATGATATCCTGGTTCGATAGGAAGCGAAATTCCATGGCACTTAGTTCAGCAGATGCAGAATACATGGCAGCTAGTACTGTTAGCTGTAAGGCCATCTGGCTTCGCAAGTTGCTTGTAGAGTTACTTGATTAGGAGTTGGATCCCATGGTGATATACTGTGATAATCAGAGTTGTATCAAACTCTGTGAGAATCCAATGTTTTATGACAGGTCCAAACACATAGAGATCAGATCCACTTCCTATGAGACAAGATTTAGAAGAGAGTAGTAAAGCTCCAATAGTTTCCTACAGATCAATAGGTAGTTGATATTCTAACCAAATCCTTAGCGAAATGGAAGCTTGAAGCATTCAGATACAAACTTGAATTGGTGTAGAATTCCTTCCTCGCTAAGAGGGAGTGTTGAGAAATGTAGCTTGTGCATGAACTTCTTGCACAGGTTTCACTGTGAACATGTAGGAAGTGGTTTGAGACATTTTGAAAGTGACCAATTAGGAAAATTGGTTAATTAATTCTATTTTATAATTCACTTAGGAAAAAGTGAAATATCTTAATTTTTGCAGTTGACATGGCCTAAGAAGTCTAATAAAGTGTATTTAATACGTTAATGACTTAGATTTAATCCAGGCCATACATCTCCAGATGAAATTAGGGTTTTAGCAAAGCCTAAATAAGTCAAGATAGAAGAGGTAAATTACAGTCTAGCAGATCTAGTGAGCAGGAGAGGAGCCAGAGTTTAGCAAGGAGAAGAGGCAGCCATACAGCAGCCGTATTTCTGTTGCTGCTGTTTTTCCTTTTCTGTGCAGGCCGTACAACTCTTCAGTAGGCCATACAGATCTGTTTTGGGGTGATTTTGCGGACCGTACAGCTGCTGCTTTAGCAGGCTGCAGAGGTCACCTTGTAAGCTTTGATTAAAGGAATGAAATGCTGATTTGAAGGAGAAATCATCTGTGTATGTGTGTAGTTCATTTATGTGTCCGCTTATCACTTTTCCAGTTATTGTGTGATTGATACTATGTTCAGAAATTAAATTTCTGCAGTTAAATAAATTCAGTTTGATTTGTTTGCTTTGAGATCATAAGGATATCAGTCATCTAGGGCTGGAAATGTTAACATTATTAAGGGTAACTGTTTTCCCCATAAATGCCAGATTGTTTGCACAATTGAAACAGTGTTTTATTGACTTGAGGGTGATTCTGCCTATGTTATCAGGTCCTCTTAAATCTGGTGCCACATTGGCGCCCTCATTGCACCTACACTTGTTCCTAGGATCCTCAGGTTCGTTTAGGGAACTATGAGTATCCATTTCCTGAATGCATCTTGTGAGGGAGAATCCCTAATTGATGAATTCCTGAATCCTAAAATTTTTGAATTTATCTCCACTCTCTCTGTGTTCGCACCCATCCACACCCATGCTTTTGATAATCTTTGATGCATGCCGCTAGACAAAGTTATGAATTTAGATTTAGAATAGTTAAGAATCATGATCATTAAGTTTTCAACAGGAATAGACATGAGTGCTAACCAATAACATGAATTAGGTTTCTACACGAGGGGGGAACAGTCATGGTCCATGGTAAGCCTTTCCTTACAGTTAGTTTGGAGTTTGAGGTAGCATCAGTAAGAAGAGAAGAAAAGAAGAGGATTTTTTGTATGCATGAATTTCAAGGTTCATGCCTACGTGGAGAGGTCAGACTGCATCCGGTTGTTACTTCTGTAGTAATAATGTTTACCTTGATAGCTGAGATCCATATTTTCCTTAGTTCTGTAGTAATACCAATATGCATTATGAAATAAATTGTGCTTCAATAAAGAGAAATGAAGAAACTGTAATTAAGAATTTCTTTCTCCTTTTTTTGAGTGTACAGACCAGGACCTCTAATTCGTTCATAACCAGATTGAAAAGATAATATTAGACTTTGTAGAAATACTGTATTGTACTTTCTAGAGAGTTTTCACAATCTTAACAGGCTTGGAGCTTTCATTCTTTGATGCCTTGGGAAGTTTGTTGAAATCAAAACAATTGCTTTATAGGGACCAGATATTTTCTCTTATATTGCTTTCTTGCATGGAAGCATTCTTAGGTATTTTGCTCAGTTAGATCATAGATGCTATTTTATTGGATTTTTTGGGTACTTTATTCACATGCTCTTTGTTGTATTTAAGTTTACTTAAACTGCTCATCTTCATCTTTTCTCTTTGATTGATGTTGACATTTCTATATGTAGTTGGCTGTACCGTATCAAGCCATCAGTAACACATGAACCTTTTCATCCTCGGGTTCCATCGCATGATTATCTGATTAGCGAGTTCAATCAGTCATCAAGTTCAGCAACACCAACACAACTGCGTTGGAGTCCTTTCGGCATTCCAGATACTAAAACAAACTTCATTGATGGACTGTTCACTATATGTGGAGCTGGTAGTTCATTCCTTCGGCATGGCTTTGCAGTGCACATGTAAGTATAAAATTATGATAAATCGATGAAGTTATTTTGCAGGCCATTTCAATGATATTCACAATATTTACTGCAAGTCAGGACATTATATCTTCCAGTTCTTAATAATTTTAGCTGAAAATCTAGTGATGTTACAGTTTGCTTTTACTGATTTTATGATATGATTAGCTCTCAATTCTATATCGTCCAGGAAAATATGTTGATAATGTTGCAAGTATGGAAGGAAAATAAGTGTCTTTTCTTACTTTAATGAAAAAGCTTCCTGGAAACATATCAAAATTTGATGGGATGACAAATGGTAGATACTGAAATGGTTGACTGTAAGCTAGAGTTATCTCATATGCCAAACACATTGGTATTTTATCACACATCATGCAATTGAGCAGAAGTAGGAAATGATTGAAGAACTTACTTTTGATAAAGAAAGTGATGCCATCAGTCTTCGAGAACCTGGCTGATCCTTGAGATTGTCAATCAACCCTTGGATGTCAAGGCCATAATTCTGTGTTCACCCATGAATAAGATGGTTTTTGGCATCTTATGCATATATCCCAGTCCAAGCCTTGATTTATTTGGTGAACCTGACCAAACAGTATAATATATCTTCTGACACTAATTTTCTATACTGGCTGCCTTTCCTTCCCAACATGTACTCTTTCCGAAACACTCGGTGCTTTTACAGGATGTTAACAGAACAGAGGAGCACAACCGAAGGACCATATACTATTGGATGAGAAACATTCCTCTTAAACAAGAACACCAGGAGCACAATTGTTTACAGGAAGTTATGATTACACAGATTAAATATAAGGGCTAATATATCCAAGAGAGTTCCTAAAAGAATATCTTAATGCTGTTTCTAAATACAAACAATGGCAGAGATCAAATGTATGACAACACTCAAATCCAGCTAGATTTAAAGGATACAAATATATAGAAAAGCAAGATTAGTTTCCAAGCAATTCCTTCGCTTATCTGCATTTTTAAATTCTCTAAATTCTCTGGCCTTTTCAAACTTCTATCTCATATCAAAACATAAGTTAATGCTCTAGAGAATTGAACTGTTCATGTTCTCCAAATGATCCACAAGAATCCTGATATCCTTGGTGGCAGGTTGGCAACAAAGGTTCTAAAGGGTGTGGTGCTGGTAACCTCTTGATATTTTTATGATTTTACGATGTCATTGTATTTCTTCAAATGAGTAATCCTCTTGCACATCAAACATTGCTAGAACTTAGACTAGATAAATGAAAGATTGGTTATTCGATTTTTAATGGTTCAATTCCTCTTCTATGATGATTCACCTCAACTTCGTAACTGTGTTCAACTACAAATATGAGAAAAAGGAAAAGGTTTCTTCTTCCTCTTCTATTCCTGATTCGTATTCCATAATTCCAATCTTGCTACCTTCTCGGGATTGCTCTTTTGCATCTCCTATAACTCTGAAATAACAAGTAATGACAATACTACTTTTTTCAAGTAGATTCTTTACAGAAAATAAACTAATCATAGCAAGCATTCTGTTGTAGAGAAATTTCACAAAATCTCTTCGGTTCACGAAAACTAGACACAATATATCTAAAATTTACCTATCTTGGAAATTCGATGTTGTGAAGGGACAAGAAATTTGATGTTGTGAAGGGACAATGTCTTGCAAACTCAACATTAGAATAATACTTGAAGTTTGTCCAAATTCATAAATAGTGTAATTTTCTTTCTTTGAAATAAGGAAGTTCCGCCACTCTATGCAGAGAATTATCGCATTCTAGTGGAAGAACTTTTGAGGCTTTATTTTAAAAAAAACACCTGATCAGACAAATTGAAAGAATTTTTGAGAGTTTTTTTTTTCTAATCAAAATCCATCTTATCTTTGTCATGTGCATCTGTAAGGTAGCTAGAGAGGTAGTAGGGGGGCCCAGAGGGCCCATAGTGATAATAGTGGAGGCCATTCAATGTAAGGTGGACTAGGTCCACTATATATTATTAAATAAAAGACCCACCCATGGTAGTTAGATATAATAATAAATCCACTATATTATTAAATAAGGCCCACTATGGTAGTTAGATATAATAAATGTAAGAGGACTTTTTAGAAGGTTCTACTTCTAGAAGATTCCTCCTCTAGAATGTTCTTAGGTGATGGTGGCACTATATAAATGGGTTCAAGCAATGTAATGGGATATGAAGAGAATTATTGTATTGTGAGTTGTAGCTCGCTGCTCAATAGGAGGATGTCCCCTCGAAGAAGCAAGTGAACAGGAGAGGATCCCTTCCATAATAGGATCCATTGTATGGTGTTTCCCTACCTCAAGGGTTTGATAGTAATAAATGAGATTTTGCATATTGTTCTTGTATATCTGTTGTGGTGCTTTTGTATTCAGTCTTTGGTTCTTAACAAGTGGTATCAGAGCACTTTCCTTGGCAGACATTGTGGACAAATATTTTAATTTTTGCAGATTTTTTTTTGGAGAAGAAAAAAGAAGGCCGCGACATTCTAGAAAATTTTGGTATATTTCTATGAAAAATTTGCAAAAACTGGTTGTATATCTGAGTTCCTCTCAGAAAAACACCCAAGTTGAAAAAAAAAATCGTTTGAAACGAAGTCTGGGAAGTCAAGATATTGAAGTTTTAAAATCTGCAATTTTTCAGGGTTTTTTCCGTGGACGGTGGCGCGATTTTATTTTATTTCTGTAGCAGCTGGAGGCCGAACTTGCCCAAAAAAATTACAGATTTGAGTTCCTCTCACAATTTCACCCAATTTCAAAAAACAAAATCAACCGAAACAGAGTCTGGGAAGTGAAGTTATGAGCATTTGAAATTCAATAGTTTTTTAGGGTTTTTCCAGAAAAAACCGTGATTTTCTGCCATAAGTTATTGTTCTATTTTTGGGTTTTTTCGTGACGGCTGCAGGACCGAAGAGTTCAAAGGGTGTTCAAATGGCTATTTCCTCTCAAACCCTCAAATAAATTCTTAAAGCATTCAAATCCCAATTGTATGACACATTGGATGCTAGATTGCATGACCTTACAGATGGCCTCAATGATAGCTTTCGTAGTATTCAAGATTCATTGGATAACATGCAGGAGAGATTTCTTATGGCAGACATCAGGGATAAATATAATCAAGAAATATATGCTTGGTATGATTTTGAGGCCGATTGTGATGATTGATATATAGATAGTTGTCATTTCTGGGATGACAACCACTTTCATATTTTATTTGATGACTCTACTCCACCTTCTGTAGAGAATATCAATGTCCCACATCAGGAGCTAGTTACCAGCGTCCAGCCTGCATATTCTACAATGGTATTGTTCTTTCCAGATTCATCTTTGATCATCTCTCATTATGTGGATGGATATTTTTATTTGGATCCACATGATAGGTGTCAGTATTGGGAGCATCATTTTCAGTTGGTTATTGGGTGCCTATATCTTCCATGTGGGGTTCACATGAGCAATTGGACATGGGACCCTGGTTTACAATGGCGGTTGAACTACTTTAGCATGGTGGCTACCATTTCTCAATGGGACCCTGGTTCTCTAGTCTACTTCAACACTATGGTCCACACTTATCCATGAGACCCTGGTATATGGTTGTACATCAAGCGTTGAGGACAAAGCTTTCATAAGGGGGATGGAATGTAAGGTAGCTAGAGAGATAGTGGGGGGGCCCAGAGGGCCCATAGTGATAATAGTGGAGACCATTCAATGTAAGGTGGACTAGGTCCACTATATTATTAAATAAAACCCACTATGGTAGTTAGATATAATAAATGTAAGAGGACTTCTTAGAAAGTTCTACTTCTAGAAGATTCCTCCTCTAGAATGTTTTTAAGTGATGGTAGCACTATATAAAGGGGTTCAAGCAATGTAATGAGATATGAAAAGAATTATTGTATTGTGAGTTGTAGCTTAATAGGAGGATGCCCCCTCGAAGAGGCAAGTGAACAGGAGAGGATCCCTTCCATAATATGATCCATTGTATGGTGTTGCCCTACCTCAAGGGTTTGATAGTAATAAATGAGATTTTGCATATTGTTCTTGTATATCTGTTGTGGTGTTTTTGTATTCAGTCTTTGGTTCTTAACAACATCATCTTTGTTCTCTTAATAGTTCTTAAGAAACTTGGGTTTGTGGTACCTATTGATATGTAGGTAATGGTAGAAAGACTGTAAATGAAGATTATAGTAATATTAATAACTGCAAATTGTCCTCATAGCCTGATTTTTTGTTAGGGACAGAAACTATGTCTTCCAAAGTTCAGTCGACTTGCTTATTTTGTCTTGTAATTTGAGGATGACCTCCTTTAAAATAAATTGGGTGGCTAATAGTATTATTCTGGAATACATGCTTGAGGCCTTATCCACTGTCTTGTAATCAAGATGAACTCAATAGATAAATGATTCAATTGTAGGTCAATCATTTATATTGTTCTGTGGTTTTAATGTTGATTGCATTACTTCTAAAATGTAGTCACTGTAGTTGTTAGTTACATTAAAATTTAGAATTATGGGTAGTTAATAGTTTTTTGTTAGTCAAGAGTCGTGCAATTTACTAGTTTCTTGATACCTTTTGGGCATTAACAGTTGAAGTCGGATCAGACATAAGTCAGAAATCGACGTGTTGAGTGGAACTTGAGTCATTAGAGTATGTTAGAGGTGTTGTAATGACTATGATAAATCATAAGTTATAACTGTAGTCACGAAAAATATAACAAAATCCCTTGCATTTTGTGTCTCCATGTTTGATCTTACAGAGTGAACAAGAGGAAGGTTGGATGATTGGATCCTTGTATGGCTGTGGTATGATTATTTGTTTGAATTTCGAGTTAGTAGCGGTGATGAAAAATATAACTCTTAACGTTATATTTTGGCATGGAGTCTTTAAAATGTTCTGGCTCATGTGTGCGAACAAGTATGGAGGTTTGCAAACTATAAAAGAGAGATTCAAAAGATTGAAATTTATACTTGTGAAACTCTGCAATGCCATCTATCCTCTCTTTGTTGATCACGAACTTGAAAGTTTCCTGAGAGTTTTGAAATTCGCCCTAGTTCTGCAAAGGCTTTGAAGATTTTTTTTTTTCATTTCTCTAATCCTATTTATATATGTAACATCAAAGACTACTCATTCAATTATTTGTCTGTGTGCTTTATGCATATTATATCCGATCTGTCTTTTCAAATCACAAACAGTTTTTCTATAATTTTTGAAATTAAGAATTAAGGTGAGGAGAACAGTTGCATCTTATCCTCTTCAATGCAATATCTCAAAAGAGTCAAGTTGTGAAGTGGAAAAGTAGAAATTTAATTATTGATCTTATTTATCAAACTTATGTGCTTGCTATGCATTGTGGTACATGGTTCAATCCTATCCTACAAAAGCAAATGGCTTAAAAAACATTATTTTGCTAGTCTGAACCCCTTTATTTGATGTCAAGGAATTTCATGTTTTGTGTGTCACTTTGGGTTTATTTTTATAGGTATGCCGCAAATGCATCAATGGAAGGCTGCGCATTTGCTAATGCTGACGGGGACTTTTTGATAGTTCCACAACAAGGAAGTAAGTGATTTTCTGAGTCCTTTTTTCCTCTTTTGACTCATACATAATGTAAAAATCAATCATAACAGGTAGATATATTTGCAAACAGTTACTTATTATTCTGTATCTTTCACTCCTAATCATTCAGTTTTCTGTTATTTTATGTTCACGTTTCTCTAGTTCAAGCCTCGAAATTTCATTTTAAGAACTTCATCATTTGAAAAGAAGTTTCTGATTAAGAAGCAGAAAGAGTGAGTGGAAGTGCCAAGGATATATATATATATATTTGTTTTTTATTTTTTATGTGCAGAAAAAAGAGTTTACATTAAATCGGGTCTTAGCTCTAAAGATTGAAACTGATATGCAGTAATGTAATGTAAACTCTTTTTTCAGCAGATTAAAAACAAAAACTAGAGCAGCAAAATGGGACTTAGTTTGCAAAATCTTTTTATTTTTTTTAGTGCTTTCAGGCAACACAAGCAAACATCACTGTCTAACATGGGATATTACAATGAAGCAGATACATCTCACATGATATGAAAGCATCCTTCAGCTAAGTCATTTAAAACGGGATATACCATGAATGTGCTCCATTTTGAACTTATCAACTGGAAGTACACTAACCAACTCACCTTAAGTTGATTCTTAGTAACATATTCTAGCTTGATGCAAATAAATTAAGATTGCATACTGCAATGCTTGGTTTTGGTGTCAAATTAATAATCTTATCTATTTTTTTTAGGATAGTTATGGTGCCTGGTTGGGTTCCTGAAACTTAATCATTGATCTTTTATGCAATAATCTTATAGGTCCATGTTGCTGTTAATAAAACTACCGTTGTTTTGACTTTATATGTATATTGTCTCTTGTGTATTGTATTGACTACCTACACTTGGTATGGGGAACCACTTAGACTGGCCAACTGTAAACAGATAAGGCGAACATGTTATGCTAAGCATCCCAAATGGAGTGTTATAAGGACTCCTGTTGTTGGTATGTCAAACCATGGTATTTATTCACAGGTTTGTTGTGTTAGATTCACTAGGAATTGAACCCATGATGATCTCTAGATATTCCATAGTGAAACATAAATACACTCATTTGTTACTTTATTCACCACCCACTCATGATATTATGCAAAATCAGATTTGTGGTGTTGTCATTTGCCTTTGATACATATAATTTTCATTCCTTATGGTAGCCACGTGCTATTCATTTTTTCTCCGTCTTTTTAACAGTCTTAGAAGTTTGCTGTGGATAAACTTTTCTTAAATTTAACACCACTCTATTTTAAAATGCAGGATTATGGATAACGACAGAGTTAGGAAGATTGCAGGTTTCTCCAGGTGAAATAGTTGTGTTGCAGCAAGGTTTCCGATATTCCATTGATCTACCAGATGGTCCTTCTCGAGGGTATGTTGTAGAGGTTTTTAGTGGCCATTTCCAGCTTCCCGATCTTGGTCCAATTGGTATGCAATTTTATCAAATCCAAATGTTGTCAATGCTTTTGCTGTATTACTTTTGTAAATGTATGGTGACTCTTTTAGTCTATCATTCAAGACTGTTTATGCTAGAATTTCAATTCTCTAATTATTCTTCTACTTAATCACAAGTTAATTCTTGATTTTCATGTCTAGGTGCAAATGGCCTTGCCTCACCACCTGACTTTCTAACCCCTACAGCATGGTTTGAGGACAAAGCATATCCTGGTTACACGATTGTTCATAAGTTTGGAGGTTCATTGTTTACAGCAAAACAAAATTTCTCCCCCTTCAATGTGGTTGCTTGGCACGGCAATTATGCACCTTACAAGGTGTGCTAGCTTAAACTCTGTACTTATACAATTAAATTAACTTAAGTACATTGCAGCATCATAAATTGGCTTTTTACTAACTGTGATGTAAGAATTGTTAGCTAATAGAGAATGTTCAATGAGCTCAGTTTGAGGCTAGCTCTTTTTTGTTTATTGGTCTTTATTTGATGTTTGGTTTAGGAAATTGCATGAACACTTTGGGTAAGCTTTTCAGCATTTTCTAAGAGCACAGGACCCTAAAATTTCAACCTTGCAGATAGGTTTTGCGGCAAGAAAATGGCTGGAACTTGTCTCAGCTAATTGGTTGTGACTCATCTGAGCCAGAAATGGCCACATAGTTGGCTACAAACATGTAAATCCTAAGTTCGAGAGGCATAATATAGCAGTAGTGGGATCTTCTAAATACAAAAAAATAGTGATTTGTGACTCTTAATAGAACTTTCATGGGTTTGGTTCTAAATTTCTAATATGGCCTTAACTCAAACTGAATAGCACAAATATTTTAAGGTGAATGGTCACTTCCTCAATTAAAAAGTAATGAAAATCCCCCAATAAGAAATGGTGAAGATTTACACATGAATATCCTGATCCGAGCTGTGCCAGATGCCAAGGTCCATTTACAAAAACGTGGAGTCAAAATCAGGATGCTTTTGAGTGTGAATCCACCACTTTCTCCAGAAGAAATTAATGGATTTAATCTGGATGTACTCCGAAGGTCTATGCCATATTGTTTGATCATCCAAATGTCGCCTAAAATTGACCCCTTCTACCAAATTAAACCAACAAAAATCATTGAGAATTCTATTGCAATCCATTCCCAGAAGGACTGAGCCACCTCGCATCCCCCCAAAAATGCTACATTGTCTACTTGTTTTGGTAAGCAATAAATAAAGCCATTGGTTGATATGAGCCTGCGGGTGAAAGAGGGAAGTATACAAAGAAACGACAACATGACATAAGGCACAGGAGATGTGAGGACTGTGCATACCTTACAGTCAAAATCACAAGCCTTTAAATAGGAATAGTGTTACAGAGAACCTGCTCTACAAAACTGTGAGTAGCCTGAAAGTGTGGATTGGGTCAAAACAGTAGGAACGATGAATATAACAGAATAATCAGTAATTGACCAGGTCAACTATAGTACAATAAGTCTCATATTTTCATTTCCTCCTTGCTTGGAGGAAATTTATCCCAATTTCTATGAATAAGAGAAAAGGGGGTATACACCCTTTCCAAAGAAAGTATGAAATAATCTGTGGGTGTTGTGTAGTTAGGCTTGTTGCATGGACCCATGGGTCCTTTGAAACTTGCGTGCTTGATGCAGGGGAAAAACACTTGGTTGAGTTGAAGAGGTTCAAATAAGAACCCTGTTGAATGTTCTCCCTGCTTACTGTATATTCTAATGGTGTATCATATTAATCAAACAAGTAAATTCGTATATGTTGCGATACATAAATTATTGAAGCAGACACTTGAAGAGTTAAGAAGAAGATCTGGATATGAAAGGGGTAATGTCCTTTATTGAATTTGGGCCTGAAATACAACTACAATACGACTTCTCTCTCAAGGTGAAATTGATATGGACATAATTATACAAGAATGCAATTAACCTCACACACGAAAGGAAGATTGCAGGTGCAAAGGAGATTAATGTAACTATTCATGATGTACACGATATATTGTATTATGTATGTATAGAAGTACAAAATGGTAAGACACTAGAGAGTGATCATCTTTGACCAAGTCTTGTAAATATAAAATACAAAAGTTATGTGAGTTATCATTTGACCAAACCACTTAAATATTTCACAATGAGGTAGGTAAGGTACAAAATATAAAATAAAAAAGTACAAATATAATACATATTTGAACCAAGTCCACTAAGAAGCGATGTTATCAGCACTGAATGGGAACTGGATAAACTGGCCAGTTGGACCAGTTCTCGGGGTTCTCCTGTTGGAACTGGCCCTTTAGACTGGAAATGACTGGTTCTCTATGATACTTGGCCGGTTCCATACGATTCCATACCAGTGAGTCATGGGTCAACTAAAATTACTTAAAAACAAAAACAAAAACATAAAATACTAAAAAGTAAAATTCCTAAACCTAATTATAAACCCCTCCCCTATCTATTTAAGGATGCCCCCCATCCAGTTGTCTCACAACCTTCATGTAATCGATGTGGAATTTTTGAGCTCGTGAATAATTTGTAAAGTGTTCAATTTCATTCTGCATTATTCTTGTATGCTGATTTGGAGTGCTTCTTGGGCTGATTTGGAGTATTGAATTGGAGAGTTTCTTAGGCTGATTCAAGTGCTGATCCAAAGACTTTCTTGGGCTATTTTTAGAGCTGTTATTTTGCTGTTTTGGAGCTGTTGTTTTTCTGATTCAAAGTTCAGATTTGGATCTTTTATTGGAGTGTTGATTGGGAGCTGTTATTGTGCTGATTTGGAGTTTGTGAAGGTATGTAAAACTCTTCCTATAACCTTCATTTTCTTTTAAAAAAACTGCTGATTTTTTTTTTTGAATTTAAGAAACGCTAGGGTTTTATTTGCAGATTTGTTTTCACTGGTGAAAAAATTTCCATGGTTGCTAAAGAGAAAAAATTCCCTGACATGGGACCATTCCCAATTGGTTGGGGGGAAAATGGTATGCAACCATTGTCAAAAGGAAATTGGTGGGGGGGTATGCACAGGCTGAAACAACACTTAGCACATGAGAGAGGGCAAATTAAACCTTGCAAAGAGGCCTCCGTCGAACTAAAAGCGAAGATGGAAGGTTAACTGTTATCTTGAGGCTTATCAAGCATATAAAGGCAAGACGAAACATATTCAAAAAAAGATAGGGAGAAGTTCAGGTTTACATGATAGATAGGGAGAAGTTCAGGCCTGATCATTATATGTTACCTTTATTTCCTCTTTGGCCTGATCATTGATAGGGAGAAGTTTAGGTTTACTCATAGATCAGGCCAAAGAGGCAATAAAGGCAATGTTATCGCACGGTTTGTATGAGAGGTTAAGATAGCTTGAGTCAGGGCTTGAAACCGGCGTAACAGGAGCTTCCCCACCCACTGTCACCTCGATGGGGGG
>SNQJ01S0028047.1:16488-38618 GCA_010110895.2 Picea sitchensis | reverse complement strand
AATATATATATATATATATAACGTGTCCTCCGTGTCCTGTTTCCGGGGGTCACCGTGCTCGTGTCCGACACTCGTATTTTTGTGTCCTCCGTGTCCCGTGTCCACGTGTCTGGTGACTTAGGATCTCACACATAATTAATCTCTAGCTTAAGCCTATTGGGCAAAATCAGCGTAACTAGATTTATTTGCATGCTTAAGCTCCTTAAGGTTTGATCTTTATTTTACATGCTTAAATCTAAAACCCTAATTGTTTGAATGCTTCAATAAGTTAAGTGAGTGGTGTTTTTCTTTCATGCTTTAATCTTTTAAGGCCATTTTCCACATACTTGAAGTAACTCTCATGGTTAAGTTGATAGTGTAGGCAAGCACTTAAATCTTGTTTCTCACACTTAATGCTTTAAATCACAATAAGATAAGTGTGTTCATTTTCATTTCTTGTTGGCAAGTTGTTCTTGCCCTTGTAATTTGCTTCTTAACTTTGCAAGCTACATTTTGGTGCACTAAGTAATTTGCTCTCACATAGCTTATATGTGTTAATCCCTTTTCATTTCATAAGCTTAAGCAACACATATTTTGAGCTGAAGTGAGTTTCGGCCATAGCACTAAATCACACTTTAAAAGCTTCTTAAAATCTTTAAAACACTCTAAAATACACCTAAAAGTCTACCTAATTGATATATTAACTTAATAGATTTAATAGGGTACCTTAGACCACCATCTTCACCATCTAAAACGGGTATTGAGGAGGGAAACGGAAGGTGATAGGCCGGGGACAGTCTCACGGCACGAAGGAGTGTCCTTTCCGTAAAAACTCAATGCTTTGGGCTGACTGTGACAGCTAGGGTTGGCCTCATTGCCATACTATCTTGAGCATCCAACAACCATTTAGCAATAGGAGGAGGAGGCTTTGGTGAAACACTAAATAAAGGTAGCTAAAACTTTGTAATCCTAAGAAACCTTTAATTTATTAAGTAATCCAACTTTGGGCTTAATCTAATAAATACTTTGTGGGTTGAATAACTAAGAGTGTGGATAATCTTCATCATCCTTATAACACTTGTACTTAAAATCTCTAAATCTTCTTTGTTGATGTGTTGATGATAATGATGTGTTGATGATAATCTCATAAATGTGAGGATGCTTTGATCTCCTTATATCCTGCACACAAATACTTAAAAGTGGTTAGCTTTCTTTTTGTACCCTAGCATTCTTTACTTGTAAATCTTGTATTTAATATTTGATTTAATTATTCTTTTGTAAGTATCTTGTAATCTATTTGTAAAGAATCATCCTTTAAGTCTAGTTGACCCCTTGCCCAACCTTAGGCACTAGTCTTAGTTGCCCTAGGAAAAGGCTTGCTTAACATACTAACCCTTGCATCTTGCATTGCTGCCTTAGCATCTTAGGTTAGAACCCCCCCAAACCTTAACAAACTAAAATCAACTCCTAGAACTTAACTTTAAAACTTAACTAGAAACTAGGGATTACCCCCCTTGGCTTTCCTAGGAGTGAGCCTAGACGGAAGAGGTTCCGGTCAAAGTGACAACGTGGGCTGTGAACCTAGGCATTGTGCCTCCAAGGACACACTAAGTGAGCCGGACTTAGCTCACGTTTGCAAGTGTGCATTAGGATGGCAACACTCCCTTTGGACTCAACTTACCCCTATGACAACATTGATCACATTTGTATGGATCCATCTTGAAATGTTGTAATAGTACTAGAGAAGAAGAAATAAACAAGGTATGAGTAGGTGTATCTAACATGTAGGAGAGAAAGCTCATCACAGTGATCACTCCAGTCACTGGAACTAGGTTGTAAAATGTTGTGCCAGATCTTTAGTTCTCACAAATTGTTACTTGCATGAGGAGGTGTATCAAATGCAGCAGACTTTTGAGGAGAAGAAGAAGAGTATTAATATGGAACAAAATCCCTAGAGAGGGATATGCCACTATAGAGATAGTCTGTAACATCACAGATAATAATCACAAGCCAAAGATGGCCCATAGGGTATGAGAAAGAATAAGATATTTTCTGCTCTTCATATTAGAATACACCTAGAGTTCTTGCTTAGCTTTTTCCCTATATAGATAACTAGAGTCTACTGAACCCCAAATTCAATGTAAACTTGTATTAGCTAGTTTATAATAGAGATAAATTGATGGTCTTATGTTCAGATAGATAAGATAAGATAATTTTATTAATGTCCACAGGTGACCAAAAGAGTAGGTCAATGGTCATATACAAAATGTGGGAGTGCCAAGGCTACTCCTGAAAGCTAAAAGACAGAGATACATGTGAAAATGAAAGAAAAGTGAGTAGGAAAAGGTATGCAGACTATGCACCAGAGATAGAGGGTATACAGACTACCAACAGGAAGGAGATATATATTATACACCGTGACTGTCGTTGGCTTCTTGATACCTACTACCACTCAGAAAATGGTTACTCAAGATGTAGAGGAACAGATGTAATAGGTTATTGACTAGGTTGCCTCCTTTTCCTATTGCGTAATATTTACATCTTTTAGGTGTTAGCTTTTTTGGATCATGTAGTGTTTTGGATTTCCTTTTCAAAGTAGTGCTGTAATTCTCCTTTAGATGTTCTTTATTTAAAAGGAAAAAAATCCTGTTACTTACGAGGGATGCTTAGTATGTACCGAGGGAATTGTTTTACTCTCTTGGTAGGGTATGTCCACAGAGAGCATCATTGCATATTACTAGCACTTCCATCTTAATTTGAAAAAAAGGTTTTTCGAGTTTACCACGAATTCAGTTCTTTTAGTAAAGCTTGTAATATGTGGTATTTGTCGCATGAAAGTGACATCATTCGATATTCTGCAATTACTTTATCTTTTTATCTTCCCGGTTGGTATCTGACATGCTTATCTTCAATTTGAGTTATGTCTATCATCTAAACAAGTAATTTGGGTTTTGTATTAGTTAAAAATTTCACAATATCTTGACTGAATTTTAATGTCTTCGGAAATAATTTGCAGTACGATTTGAAGAAGTTCTGTCCTTTCAATACTGTTTTATTTGATCATGGCGACCCATCAATAAACACAGGTAGTTAATTGTTCCTGAAGTTTGATATTTTATTAGTTGAGTCTCTTGTCTTCAACATTGTCCGTCTTATTGTTTTAATGAGTGTTGTTGTCATCTTGCAGTTCTGACAGTTCCATCAGAAAAGCCAGGAGTAGCTGTGGTCGACTTTGTTATTTTTCCACCTCGCTGGCTGGTAGCAGAACACACCTTCCGTCCTCCATATTACCACCGTAACTGCATGAGTGAATTTATGGGCCTGATTTATGGTAATTATGAGGTATGCAGATTATGCAACAATCCCGACTCTTTTTGTTATACACCTAATAAACAATATTAACTACTTAAATAATTGTTATGGTCTTGATGAAGAGTAGCCACCCTTCTGACTACTCAGTATGCATATAAAGATCGAAGTTTTAGTCTTCTATGGTGATCTATTTTTTAGTATGCCCGAGGATGCATAACTATATATGATCTAACTTCTAAGTATTATAACATGTCAATTATTTGACACTGGACCATACTTATACTCTTTATATATATATATATATATATATATATATATATATATATTTATTTATTTATTTTAAGCTGCTCAGTTTGTAAAATATTTCATCTTGTTTTATTGTTCTTTGTCTGTTTCATTCGTTGTTCTTGTGTTAATTAATCTCTTGAAAAAGGTACATTCAGAGAAAAAGAATTGATAGTAATAATATGTTGATATTCTGTCTCTTTGATTGATGGCCATTTGACCAGAAGCTCTAACCATGTCTTGCATCCTCTCTTTCCTTACGTTGAATTCTTGTGCATTCATTTTCATGCCTACTATTCCATTATTGTGTAAAGTTGTGCCCCATCTTCCACCCACTGTCCATATGTTGTTTATCATACTTTTGTTTGTTGTTGCTTACCATCATCTGCTGGGTCAGGAAACATTAGGATTTTTAGAATATAATGAATTAAAAGGAATATTCTTCCAAAAAGGACAAGCTTCAATTATCAAGTAAAAATTGCCTGCCCTTTCTACAAACTTTGGCTTAGCAGCCTTTTCTTTTTATCGATATCGAGTACTTGCTCTCTACGGTAATGTTGTTCAATGCTCTATAATTCGCACTTTCTCCATTTCCTGTCTATCTTAGGCCCTTGTATTATTGTGAAATTGAAATAAAATTATATTAACGTTCACTTATGACAAGGTAGTTCATTGGAACCAGAAAGTACAGCATACCAAAATAGCAATAGGGAGTATACAAAGGCATCTACCGAGAATAGAACAGAAAAACCTAAAGCTAAAGATACATAAACAAAACACTACACATCGTAGGGAGTCAGCTATAAAATATCCCTACATATCGTGAGTCGGCTATAAAATATATTTGGTGCATATGGTCCTTGTATATCAACTCCTGCAATTGCTCTTTGTAATTAATTAAAATTTAAACACGGTTCTTATTCATGACAAAATATGGAATAATTGCATGGCTATTTTACAATAAAAAAGAACCGCTAGAGGCGAGCCACAATTATACAGTTTTCAACCAAGGTTAGCATAATTAAATGAATTTAGCTACCTGAGCAAATAAATCACATAATTGTAGTTATTACATTGCACGGAGATATAAACTATGATCAATCATCATACATACCAAAATAAAAGCGCACCGGATGCAGAAGTCAAGCACAAGGATGCGTAATAAAATTTTGGGGGATCTTAACATGGTTTGCCACCATCACTTGCCTGCTTGTTGGCGGGACTGAACGTGAGGGATCTTAACAGTTGACCTCTATCTGCTGTGTTTGTCAAACAGAGGCTGAATTGTCTAGATTAACAGTAGGGTACTTATCCTGCCAAGGCAGCTTCTTATTGTGCCTCATTACGAGTTCTTCCACGGGAGTTGTGGCCTGCAATTGTTTCACATATCCAATTTCTGTAAAATTGAACTTTGGCTTACTCCTATGCTTGATAGGATTGCATTCTACTGCACGTCGATTATATGATATACGGCTTTCATTGGAGGTAGTTCCCCTAACTCCTTAAAATTGCTAAAGGTACCTGTGCATCAAATCTGTAGTTGTTGATCTTATCTCTGCATTGCTGACCTCATCACATTGGGTGATCTAGCTTTAGGTTCCTTCGACACAAGTAATACGATCTTTGGAGAAGTGTTGATCAGTTTCTTGCCTAGAATTGCCTGTGATTAAAGCTATTTTTCTATGAATTTTTAGTGAAGGCCTTTCCATCCTTGATGAACTTGTGTTGGTTGATTTTCCATTAAAACGCAACATTTTTGACCTACAAGTTACAAGTACGAGCTTCCAAATACATTGTTGCAGACTTCTAATGGCACTATGCTGCACTCTATTTCATCCATGTTTGTAGGCGTGATTGGTAGGTTGAACTTACATTCTCTAATCTTGTCTGTGATTAAAGCTATTTTTCTATGAATTTTTAGTGAAAACCTTTCCATCCTTGATGAACTTGTGTTGGTTGAGTCTCCATTAAAACGCAACACGTTTGAGCCACAAGGACGAGCTTCCAAATACAGTGTTGCAGACTTCTAATGGCACTATGCTGCACCCTATCTCATCCATGCTTGTAGGTGTGATTGATAGGTTGAACTTACATTCTCTAATGATGGCTATCTGTGTGTCCTCATGCTGCCACCCCAGTGAGTATGATTGCTCATGTAGTATTCTCCCGAGGTCAAATTGCTTGATCCAAGTTTTCTTGATCAATTTCTTCTGGTTATCAGAGTTTACAATTGTTGCAGTAGGGACAATAGTATTCTTTATTTAGTATCTTGAACAACTGCTCCCTACGAATTGGTTGTTTAGTAGTTGCCTATTCTTGATAGTTAATGTTAACTTCTTATAAATGTCTACAAGGGGTTTTGTTAGTTCTTAAGGAGCATATACTTGCAATTCCTTTGTCACTGGTGTGTTTGGTTGCAGGAGCTAGCAGTTCTCCCTTTTGTGCTTGAGCTTCTTACAATGCGTGTAGTTGTCCTTATTCTTCATTGACGCTCCTGCTGACTTGCCTGTCAATATACCTCTGCTTAGTAGACTATCAGGAACAATTAACATAGCTACTTATTCTTATATTTTATGACGTTGATGCTTTTCTAGAGCCAACCACATTACCTTTCTTTCCCTTACCGTTTTTGGCCTCTATAGCCAGCATCTTAAAATAGGCATCTTCTAGCATCCGCATTCAAAGACAAACAAGTCTATTTCTCTGTCTTGGAAGTTGTCATAAAAGAGTTTGCTTATGTACTTCAGGACAACAATCTCCTCACCTTCTGGTATTTTCAACTCTATGATGAAGTGATGGAACCTATAGCATAAAAGAGTTTGCTTCTCTGCGTTCATTCTCCCTTCAAATGGCTTGATGTCCGTCTTTGCTTTTAATCTGAAAATATTTTGCCGAGGTGCAGGGATATCCTATAATCTTGGATTCCTGCCTTATGTTGGCCAGCATCATCATCAGGGGTCACCTTGTTGATAACCCCCTTGGCCTTGTGACTCTTGTAGGCCAAAAAGTTAAATAAAGAGGACAAATCACTATCAGCATCCCTTTATTTTCCATGATCTTATATATATATATATATATATATATATATATATATATGATGAAAATAAAAAGGTAGATATTATAGTAGATATGATCATGTTAACATATTGAAGTCTCTATATTGAAGGGGTTTCTTGTCCCACAAACAAGGTTTCATACATCAATTTGGTGTCCCCATAAATAGCGACCTTAATATTATTATTATATGCCATTATCATAAAAATAAAAAAATAAACATTATTAAAGACTATCATGTTAATATACTTCATAATTCTGTGCCTAGAGGCTGGAAGCCGAAGTGTATATGCTTCAGTAACTTTTTATATGAAAAATATAAACAAGCACATGACTGGAGCCCAGAAGCAGCACTTCAGTCGGATAAAGCTGTTTCCGTTTCCTATTCTTGATACCCGTATGCTTACTAGTCCTCAAAGACAGAGAGATTATATTAATGCTACTAATTATTAGCAAAGGTCAATGGAACTTGAAAATATAACAAATAAGATAAAGCATAAAATCCTAGAATGGAGCTAGATCCATAATAGATAATGAAATCTTGATTCAAGTGGAATTGCTTTCCAGCGGAGACTATCGCCAGTGAAGAAAATGTGGCTATTACACCTGACTAACATTTGGCTATCATCCATGTTTCAGGCTAAAGCTGATGGGTTTCAGCCAGGAGGGGCAAGTTTGCATAGCTGCATGACCCCACATGGGCCTGATACTACCACGTTTGAGGTGGGTTTTCTTGCATTGCAGATCCTTGAAATGAAAAAGATGAAAACATTTATTTGTTTGTTGGTTTACAAACTCACAAAATTGCTTGCCTTTTCTACGTGGTTTCAGAAAACTATAGCAGAAGAGGACGACGCAAAACCTGCCAAGATAAGAGATACCATGGCGTTCATGTTCGAGTCATCTTTGATTCCGAGAATCACACCATGGGTTCTCAAATCTCCCCATTTGGATAACGATTACTACAAGTGCTGGACCGGTCTCAAGTCCCATTTTCACCATGAACATCTGCCAGAAAACGGGGAATTGCATAGTTAGTAAATCTATTTCTGTAAATATTGTGAGTACATATAATAAGACTGGCACCTATAATTAGTTATTTAAATCTATTGTAATTAGTCTAATACATCCATTGTATGTAGAGTTATTGGGTGCCGGAAATGTACAAGGTTAAAGAAAAATACAATTTTCTGTCCAATGTAAGGGTCCTATAATACAATATATATTGCTTACCCAAATGGGACATTCAACCTCTTACCTATTATTTTTTCAATAACAATTCTTGTAGTAAACATATCTTTTTAAATGGTGAACTTACACATTGTGGCCAAATGTGTTTATATCTTGTGGCCAATTGTGTTTATAGCATTGTGTCTTGGTTGCTCTACTTAACACTATTGTTGTGAGATTGCTTTAAAAGCTTCACACAATTGTTAGTTCAAATGAACACAAGGTTGTTTTGACCATGAAAAATAAGTGTCTTTAAAAAATGGCCGTGAGAAGCAAATTTAGTCTTGGGAATGGTGGAGAAAGCATTTTGATATGAAAGTAATTGCTTAGTATATAGGAAAAAGGACATACAAGAACAATCTAAATAATTTTAATTCCGCTTCTATAAAACTCATTAAAAAACTGTTATTTTATGTAGTTGCTTTTGAACTTAATAGAAGTTAAGTAAGCAGACAACAAAATGGCCTTTAAGGGGGTACTATTTTGTAAAATCCTTGAGACTTACATTTAAACTGACCTGCTTGTTAATGTGTTGTGAATAACTTATTATTGTGTTGAGGGAAAATGAACTGCTTGTTAATGTGTGGGAAATTGAAACTTGGTGAGTCACTGGGATGCGTTATTGATAAAATCATTTTTTTTTTTATAATTTTGTTTTATATTATAAAACTATTTATTTTTTTATAATGATCTAATTTGAAAGATATAATTATAAATAATATCAACTTAAAATCATAAATATTTAATATAACTTTTAAAGATGGAAGCATAGTAGTATATTAAGTGATTTATACATAAAAATATGGTCAAAAAAGTAGTTAAATTGCTAATTATATGTCATAAGATCTATTCTTGTTATATTGCTAATTATTTATCCTAAGTTCCATTCTTGTCGAGTGTTTTTTTTTATGGTTTTTTAATACAAGTTAGTCTTAATTAAAATTTAGTAACCCTAGGAAAAAAATTAGTAAGGATTATGATTTAGTGTCTTTGATTGATTAGACATTCTTTTTTAACAATGAAGTACATGGGAATTAATATTATAAATGGAGTTAAAAGACAATTATTTTAGAGGGGATTTTGTTTTAAAAGAAATAAACGTTGGGATTAAATTTGCAACATTGTCACATAGTATTAGGGAGAGTATACTATATTAAAACATTTAGAAGTCAAGTAAGTCAATGATCCAAAATGGGTCACCATGTAATTTTCATCTATTTTGGTACTTTCTCAGTGGAAAAATTGGAGTTTTTGACTTGTAGTGTCTATTTTAGGGGTAGGACCTATTTTGGTGATATGAGGTCTTGAAACTTCCAGATATTGTTTGGGGCATTAAATGACTTTTTTTGGAGTAAACAAATAGTGGATATAGTGTACAACCTCGCTACATTGTTCTACATGTTGAGAGCTCTCCAATGATGCAAAGATACCCTCAATTGGAGTTCGTATGAGGAAGTGACACCTCTCACAAGTTGACATATATTTTTTACCACTATGGCATTGAGTGGATGCCACATTAGCTTTCATTACTCACACATGGAGCTAGTCACGTGTCAAGTTTCAAGAAGATTCTAGAGCCTCCAAAACACTAACCCTAATTTAGAGTTGAGACATACAAAAACCCTTACCCTAGACGACTATCAGGGCATGTTAAATGTTGAGTTGCTAGAAAAGGAAAGGGATTCATTCTTGTTGTATTGATCACTATTTCATAGTTGTGCATAGCAAAAGAATGATATATTGGAGTAGAACAGAGAAAGTAGAAGACCCTGTAGTAGCCATGCATTCCATAGTGTCCATGGTAACTCCATAGTATGTTCACATTTTTTGATTGTATTTTGATATCTAAGAAGAAAAGAGCAAGGCACATTCCTCACCTTTTGGGTGGGTTTTCTCATAATTAGCTTCCTGGAGTACGTCTTGTGTTCATTGCGTGGATGGTGTGACATTTGTTTTAGGTTCTTTTATTCCATTCTCAAATTATTTTAGTGTTTTGAGAACTAAGCTAGTATTATTAAATTTTAATCTTAACCAAACATTGCCTAACAAATATTTTGTAGAAACTCATAAGATTTGTTGTGACACACTAGTTTAGTGGAATATCTATGATATTTTATAGATCAATGAATTATTGAAAACAACTATAATCAACACAATATACATGACAAATATGAGCCTAGACCAAAAAGCACAATGTCATTCAAACAATTATCAAGGATTTGTTGAGGTTTGCTTGTCTATACTTTTTAGGGGCCTTAGAGCTCCCTTTTTAGGTTTTTAAGGTTCCTTGATAACTTGAAGTGGTAATAAAGAAAGACAAATTTAGGGTAATGTTGTGTTACTGTTATTATGTTGTAGGTTCAATTAACAAATATGTGGGGATTCAATGGAAGTACTACAAAAGTTTGACATTCAAAGTAAAATATAATTTTGAACTTTTTTTAAAGCTTAGTTCAATGATTTTATTTTCGACACATAAATTAATAATCATTTCCACCATATTAATATATTCAACATTTTGGTCCTTACAACTCAGAGTCCAAATCTGGGGTCAAATATTCATAATTTAATCCTCCATCATGTAGAAATTTCAGGAATTGAGATTTGTTTTGCAAATTAAAAAAAGTATCCTTTTTAGAAGTTCCATAGATCTAATCCTTGTGAATTATCAGCCTTTGGGTTAAACTAGCATTTGAGTTATGGCAGGAAATAATGGACAATATTTCACTTCACATCAACCCCAATACACCAGGCAATCTAAGAGAAAAGATACCAAATATATGCCAACAAGTTTCAACCTTTTAGGGCAATCTTTCAATGCATAGACCATAGATGAAATCACCACTGTTAGATTGGTAATACTACATTTGTCTTGTTATCTTCAATATAAATGTTAAATCCCTTAGCAATTTTAGCCTTAACTTGTGTCAAATTAGCAAGACATATGAGTCCCAGAATTTACCAAACCATTAAGACAATCATAGTTGAAAACCAAATTTGCCATAGCTTGACAATGTTGGACAACTGAGAACTTCATGTATATAGACAAGAGATGGAGTTTAAGTACATCCTTGCAACTTATCACATGTTGGGACAACCTTCTAAGCTCTCTAGAATCCTACTTGGGGAAAACCAAGAAAATCCCTAGCTCCACCAAAGATACTCCAACAATCTAGAATCAAGCAAGTCCTCCTTGGGCTCATGCAAAGTGTCTCCTTTTCTCTTCCTCCTCAACAAGTACAAACTAGGGTTTATCACTAAACCCTGACTCTAATTCTTTCTTAGGGATCAAACCCTAGCCCTAGACTTCAAAAATGCTCCAAGAAACCCTAGTGCCTTATCTTAAGATAGAGAGATAAAGTATAAGAGAGAGAGAGAGAGGTTGGCCCTCCCCCTTTTACATCTCTAACCCAAGTGTAAATAAGAATAAGCACAAGTGCATGATTGATGATGATAATGAATCTCTCCTTCCTCTATTTATATGAAGTGAGGGAGGTCTACAATGATAAGTGGACTTATTCCACTACAAGAAACCTATAAGACAAAGGTAGGTCCACGCACATGAATCACTCTTTTCCAAGTGACACGTGTCAAGCGCCAATGTGACAATGATAAACAAGGAAGGATCCAAGGCATGAGTGCTACTCCCCAAGGCCCAATTCTCTTCCTCCAAGGTTCCAAAGTTCCAATGCATCTCCAAGATCATGTGCCTCCTCAAGGACCATCACACCTACATGTCCAATCCCTCATCCTAAGTGTCTTCAAGTCAAGTGTAAGCCTCCATGCAAGCAACCAAGAAACCCAATTTTTTCTAGGGCTCAATACCCTCCTCTAGAATGCCTGATGCTCCTCCTCCAATGCAAGATGTCCTCCAAGTGAGCAACCTCTCTCCATGTTTTAACTAAATGAAGAAATCACCAAGCTCCATAGGTCTCCAATGCTTCAAGGAAGAATGCCATACAAGCATTCATACAAGGTCTAGAAACTTAGGAGTAAGCCACCTCCAATGTGAAAGTCCATCATGAAACACCAAGGGCCAATCATACATGATGCATTGCACATCTCATGAAGCACCCCTAAACATGATGTAATTTTTTTGGAAAAATCTTTAGAGGAAATTGTTTTCACCAACACCTATGTTATCTCTTAGCATCTCAAATAAACCCACCATATACAAATTTGCACCTCTTGCAATGTCAAGGTCAACCCGAACATCATCCTCCATCAAGGCATCACATCTCTCCTCCTCAAAACAAATAGAAGACTCACAAATGGAAAAAACTAATGCAACATGAATATCATATCTCCTAGAAGGTATACTCACCCTCATTGAAGATATGAATGCACATACATCCTCCTAAGCATAAATTGATGTTTGAATAAGCCATCTTAGCCTCTTGGTAGCTAGAGTAGAAGAGAAGGAAAGGGCATATCCATTGACAATTTTTTTGGTCTTTACTAAAAATATTACTTCATGCATGATTTTTGGCTTTTATTATAAAACATTACTTCATGCATGATTTTTGGATTTGACTAAAAAGGTTACCTCCTACATGATTTTTGGCTTTTACTAACAACATTACTTCATGCATGAGATCACCACAACAATGTGGGTTGGAAACCTCCAATAATTTTGGCATCTTCTAAAACCTTTCAATGCAAGGTGTATGGCACATATTTCTTAGCATTCTTCTACTTGTCATATACCTTGTAAGAGCACAAGGGAGAATGCATCAAACTGTGAAATAACTACCAAGGGTCGGATCATGATGCCCATAGACTCATAATACCACATAAACTTACTACATGCTCATTAGCTTTGTTAATGCATATGCAACATTTTGCAAAGTGTTAACTTTATCTAGTATCACCTTCCCATTATCTACCATATCTTGAACAAAATGGTATTGGATCTAAATATGCTTTGTCCTTGCATGAAAGGTTGGGTTCTTTGCTAGAGAAATAACATTGTTACTATCACACTGAACTTTAATAGCTCTCTGACTTATCTCCACATTTAAACACAATTTCATATGCCAAATGAAATCCTTATAGGTATGAGTAACTGCCATATACTCTACCTCTATAGTGGAAAAAACAACCTCAACTTGTCACTTGCTCATCCAACTCATTTCTTTTCCAATAGTCGAATACATATCCACTACTAGATCTCCTCCTATCTACATACCCTACCCAATTTTAATCCAAACCATGTATATCCACTGCGTGTTTGTCCCCTAAAATATCAATGATAACAAATGGAATACCCTAAAGTAACTTGCAAATGCCTAAATACCCTCTTCACCGCAGCCAAATGTTCATGTCCAAGATTAGCCATGAATTGGCTCAAGACTTTCAGTACGTGGGAAATGTATGCTATGGTACAAATCGTAGCTTACGTCAAAGAGATGTCATAAGGAACATGATCCATAACCTCCATCTCTATGTGTGTTGTAGGACACTACTCAACAAAAAACTTAGTTCCAACAGAAATAAGAACACTCAATGGGTTGCATCTTCTATGCGAAAATGACGCAACATAGTGCACATACTTACTTTGGCCCAACCAAATCTTTTTGTTCATTCTATCCCTCTTGATCTCCATTCATAATATATACTTTGTAGCCCTTAAGTCCTTCATGTCAAACCGTGCTAAAATATGAGACTTCAAATCACTAATCACATCCCGACTGTTACCAAAAAATAACACATCATCTATGTACAAAGTGATAACAATAAAATAATCACTATCTTGTTTGTAATACACACAATGATCTAATTTGGATCTTAGAAACCCCAAATTGAACACAAAATAATCAAACATTTGGTACCACATTCTAGGTCACTATTTGAGACCATATAAATATTTTATTAATTTGTAAACCAATGACTCTTTACCTTTTTTAACATAATGCTCAGGTTGTGTCATATAGATATCCTTGGTTGTGTCATGTTAGGATATTTAGAGACTTAGGAGTTAGTTAAGATCTACTTGGTCTAATGTGTCGTTAGGTAAAAGTGTGTTTCTTTAGTATGCATTAGTATGCATTTGTAGCTAGGAAATCCGATGGTCACGATATGTTCCCGACATAGAGTGATCCGACGGTTCATATTCTCCTCGATCTTAACGACTACATTGATCCGTGGCTTAACACCTGATTGGTCCATGATCTCTATTTAAGGAGCATGGAGGGTAATTTTCTGATGATCGATTGTGAGAAAATCTCTTGTAAAATCTCTTTGTAATCTGTTTCTTTTGCATTAATAAACTGCTCCAAGTGGCTATGTTGGCTGGGGCCGTGGATGTTTCCCTGTAGGGGTTTTACCACGTCAAAATATCGGTGTGCTGATATTTGATCTGGTTGTATGAGTGGTTACTGAAGATGTTCATCCTTTGTTAGAATACCTATGTTGTCAAACATGGTATCAAAGCCTGTTTGAAGACCCGCTCCCATTGTAGATCGAGATCGTGAACCCGGATTGTCTCTTCTATGGTTTCTGACATTTCCATATATTTTTGGGACGATAGGACTGTTCGATTGCATCTGGAGCACTCATTTCAGTTAGGAACACTTTTCGTTTCACTCGAAAAGGTTTCCGTTTTCCCAAGATACGACCATTTCAGTCAGATCCGAAGGTATAAAGTCTGAATACGCCATTTTTAAATTTTTGCAAAGTATTATTTCGGCTTTATATTGTTTTTTTCTGGGTTTCTACTCTTTTATATTTGTGTATTCTCTTTTCCCCACGCCCTGTGCGATCTTAGCAAATTAAAAACAGATAGGAAAATGTGCATTTTTCGGGTAAGCTAACTGAAATCTAACCCTTGTTGTCATTGATAAGTGGACATTTTTTCTTATGTAAAAATATTATTTATGAGCATGCTCTCCAAGGGCATCTTCAACAACAACAACAACCCTAATCCTCCTTCTGAAAAATACAATATGTTTTGTTAGCTCACTTGGTTAAAAGTTGTCTTATTAAAGACCCGCTCCCATTGTAGATCGAGATCATGAAGCCAAATTGCCTCTTCTATGGTTTCTACCATTTTCGTACATTTCTGGGCTGAGAGGACTATTCCATTGATTCCGGAGTGCTTGTTTCAGTCAAGAACACTCTTCATTTCACTCGAAATGGTTTCCGTTTTCCCAAGATATGACCATTTCAGTCAAATCCGGAGGTATAAAGTTTGAATACGCCATTTTTAAATTTTTGCAAAGTATTATTTCGGTTTTATTTAGGCTTTATATTGTTTGTTTTCGGGTTGCTACTCTTTTAGATCTACATATTCTCTTTTCCCCGTGCCTTGTGCGATCTCGACAAATCTGAAACAAATAGGAAAATGTGCATTTTCTGGGTAAGCTAACCGAAATATAACCCTTGTTGTCATCGAGAAGCATAATTTTTTTTTTGAACACACACTCCAACAACAACAACAACAACACTCCTTCTAGACAATACAATATGTTTTGCTAGCTCACTTGGTTAAAAAATTTATTATTAAGTAAGAGGTCTTGAGTTCAAGTATATTTTTTTTGTTACTTTTTTTGAAAAAGTTCATGCATCCATTTTAAAGTGTATTTCACTCCAAGTATAAAAGTGAATCACTACAAGTAGCTTTAATATTTTATTTTAAAGTTATTTGTTTTGCATGCAACTTTCTTTTATAAAGTAACTTCATTGTAAAAGTGATCCCTGCTTCTTTTTATAAAAGTTGGTCACTTCATAAACAACTTATTTGTAAAAGTGAAGGCATAACACCCCCAATCCTCCTCCTAAACAATTCAATATGTTTTGCTAGCTCATTTGGTTAAAAGTTTCCTTATTAAGTAAGAGGTCTTGAGTTCAAGTCTATTTTTTTTGTTACTTTTTTTGAAAAAGTTCATGCATCTATTGTAAAATGTATTTTACTCAAACTATAAAAATGAATCACTATAAGTATCTTTAATATTTTATTTTAAAGTTATTTTTTTTGCATGCAATTTCCTTTTATAAAGTAACTTCATTGTAAAAGTGATCCCCGCTTCTTTTTATAAAAATAGGTCACTTCATAAAACAACTTATTTGTAAAAGCGAGAGCATAACTTTCACATCCGAAGTCCGTTTTCAGTGTTTTTTTTTAAACCACCTAATTTTTCGAGATCTTTCCATCCATATCATCAATTTTAGTTTTACATCGATATTATATACATATTTATTATGGATTCTTCCAATGATCTTTTGCTTACCAACACCAACTACTTCCAATGATTTATTAAGAAGTAAAGGCTTGTACGAGATTACCTTGGGAAAGGAAAATTAAGCCACTGACGATGAAAATAAAGTCAAATGGGCTAATAGGAGTGACGAAGCACGTGGACTAATCAAAATGTCCATCTCTCTTGATTTAAGGTTCCACCTTCAAGAAATTGATGACCCCGATGAAGCTTCAGAAAAACTTGAATCTGTCTTTGGTAAACACAATATTATTCGAGCACATCAGTTAGAAAATCAGATATTGAATTTAAGTCCAAATGATTTTTCTTGCATTGAAAACTATCTATCTAAGTTTAAAACACTCAAAATTTTATGTGAAGAGTGTAGCATAAAGCTGGAGGAAGAGCGTTGCATCTATATTATTCTTTCTAAGCTAGGTAATGCATATTCTGTGTTTGTATCTACCTTTTATTCTGTGAGAGAGGATCTAGAGAAAGCTTATAAAAAACCCACTCTTGAGTCCATTTATGATGATTTGATTAGGGAGCAAGATAAGCTTGTACAACTTGGAGTGATCAACACTGCAGGTACCTCCAACAAAGCCTTAGTCGCCCAACAGAAAGATAAAACCAAGAATCCCAAGAAGCAACATCCTCACCACAACAACAAGAAAAACAAGGATCCCAAACCCACTCAGGAAGCTTCAGATCGTAATGGTGACAAAGGAACACAATCTGAAAATAAGAAGACTGATAGACATTGCAACTTTCGTGGGAAAGATGGTCATGATGAGTCCAAATGTTAGAAACCCTAGAAACCCTATCATGAGTCCATACATCACCTATGTTGCAACCATCTTCTCATTATAGGTTACGTATAAGTCAACATATACGTAATCTTCAATGAGAAGATGGCTTTCAAGAAATCTATATAAGAATCCATGGAAGAAGATGAATATGAAAATCCTAAAGAAGAAAACACCTATCTTCCAAAAAGTCAGAATGAAGAACCAGAACAACTTGATCATTTGATGAAACCATTTGAACCCATTGAATCAATCATTGTACCTAAAACCATAAAACATCTAGCTTGGCTTGAAGCTACTCTACAAAAAGTAGAAAGACTCAAAGCTCCAAGTGGCACCTTCAGAGAAAGAAAAAAGCCCAAAATATTCTCCAGCTATGCAACATGTATGAAAAAACTTATAAATGAAGAACCCACCACATTTGAAGAAGCAATTAATAAGAAACAATGGAAAGAAGACATGATAGAAGAATACTAGTCTATCATGAAAAATGATGTGTGGGAAATCGTTCCTAGACCCAAGGAAAAATCAGTGGTAACTTCAAAATGGTCTATAAGATCAAACATGCAACATACAGAAGCATGGACAAATACAAGGCAAGGTTCATAGCTAGAGGGTTCTCCCAGAAGGAGGGAGAATATTATGATGAAACCTTTGTTGATGTTGCTAGATATACTTCTATTAGAGCCATTATGTCTCTTGTTGCTTCCATGGGATGGAGTCTACATCAGATGGATGTAAAGACAACTTTTCTCAATGGAGCAATTGAAGAAGAAATGTACATTGAACAACCTCAAGGTTTTGAAGTACATTCCAGAGACACTCATGTTTACAAATTAAACAAATCCATGTATGGACTCAAGCAAGCTCCAAGAGCTTGGTATGCCATAATAGACAGTGAATTAATAAGACTTGGTTTCTCTAAGAGTCGTGCAGATCCAAATATCTACTACAAGGTTGTGAACAATGCACCTGTGAATATACTGCAATATGTTGAAGACTTATTCTTGACAGGTGTAGAGTCTCTCATCACCCAGTGTAAGAAGGAATTAGCTTCTTAGTTCGATATGAAATATTTTGGTCTCATGCATTATTAATTGGGACTAGAAGTATGGTAGAAGCGTGGTGAAATATTCCTTGGATAAGGAAAGTATACAACGAATATTCTTCCGAAATTTGGAATGATGGATTGAAAATCCATGGCCACTCCTATGACCACAAATATAAGAAAAGTAAGAGACTCGGATTTTGATCCAGTAGACATGTCCCTATATTAGCAATTGATTGGGTCGTTGATGTATCTAGTGAATACTCAACCAGATATGTACTTTTGTTATAAACAATTTAAGCCAGTTCCAGGTGGAACCCATACATGAGCACTGGATAGCTGCAAAGCATGTTCTAAGATATATTTGTGGGACGCTAAACTATGGTTTAAGATACACCTCATCCAATGATATACAACTTCATGGATTCACAGATCCAGATTGGGTAGGGAGTGAAAAATACAAAAGGAGTACTTCAGGGATGTGTTTCAGTTTGGGCTCTGCTGTGATATCATGGGCTAGCAAGAAACAAAAGTTTGTTGCACTCAACACAACAGAAGAATAATATATCACAGCATGTGAGGCATCTACCGAAGCAATATGGATGAGGAAGCTGATTTCTGGATTATTTGATTAGGTAATAGATTCGATCGTAATATATTGTGACAAACAAAGTTGTATAAGGCTACCAGAACACCCAATGTTTCATGACCAATCGAAACATATTTAGATCAAATACTACTTTATTCGTGATAAAGTCCATGAAGGAGAAGTGAAACTCCAATATATCTCCACAAATGAGCATGTAGCAAATATTTTAAAAAAGCCATTGTCTAGGATAAAGTTTTTGTACTTAAGGGACAAGATGGGGCTCATGGAGATAACTCCCTTAGTTTAAAGGGAAGAGATGGCTTCCAAGGTTGGGAGGGAGCTCTGATATATTTCATTGATTCATGGGCAGTCATTTTCCAGTTTGGAAAATGGTCTAGGTTGGGCAGTTCCTTTCCAGTCCGGAAAGTGGTTTGAGATTTCTGACAAACAACCATTTTCTAGTTCGAAAAATGGTTCAGATCGGATAGTCATTTTCGTAATGAAAATGGTTCGATAGATTGCTGATGTACCATAAACAACGATTCCCCTTGTGGTCAGTGTGGGGGAATGGTCTAGGATAGTCATTCTTCTTGGAATTCACTCTGAGTAGTGGTCAAGTAGAATGGTCTACCTCGCTGGGTAGTCATTCTTTCGAAGTTCACAGTTGTGAGAAATTTTGAAGAATGGTCTATTTTGGAGGTTGGTGCAAGACAACCATTTCCTTAGGAAATGGTCCGGAAAGTCATTCCTTAGGGAAAACTCATTCTCTCCAGGTTGCACTATGACCAGTGCTGGAGGAATGGCCCCGTTAGATGAATAGTCCAAGTTCAACAATCAGGGACATACATTCCCCAGGGAAGAATCATTCTCTCCAGGTTGCACTATGATTAGTGCCAGAGGAATGACCCAGTTAGGTGAATTGTCCAAGCTTAGAAATCAGGGATAATCATTCTTCTATGCTTGAGAAGAATATTCCATATAGCCAATGGCTGATATTTTAATTTTTGAGGGAACATGCTCTTCCAGATCTCACAGATGTGAGTGGATGAATGGCCCAGATGACTCAATTTGTATCATGATATTGTTTATGTAGATGACATGATTATTGTATGTCTCTGGATAGTAGTTGGATACTATTATGAATATACACCGTTGTGTTATATTGGATGGCATTGTTCTAATTTCCATGGAGACTATCCAATTGGATAGTGATGATGGTGCTCATGATTTGTTCATGAGATATCCTGTGTGGCTATGATGATGCTACCGGGTGAATGGTCTGTTTGTGCTCAAGACCATTGCCTTTAATATCTCCCTAGATAGGAGGGAGTGTTTATATTATGGTAGCTATAGGAGGTATTAACCTCCACTTGTAACCTTTGACGAGACTGGAATATTCCGAGAAGCAAGAGAAACTCTAAAGATTTGGATAATAACCATAGAAGACAAGTCAACTTAATAGAATAATTAATATTGAGTTATTAGCCCTGAGGAGGAGAAGTCTGCCCAGTCATTTAATATGGAGCAGTATAAATAGAGGGCTCTAGAGCTCATTTGTCACTCACTCACTCACAACTGCATAATACCAATGGTGTGCAAGTTTGGAGAGGAGCTATAGCTGCGGCTGCTGCAACTGACATTTCATTTTTTGGCTTGGACTTTCTGCTTGGTCTTTTGTTATCCTTTCTTGGTGTGCTAACCTTGGTTGGCTATTGATCTGCTACCATAATTATTCTCTCTGTCAAGGTTAAGGTGCTCAGGGGTGTCCTTTGTGCCTATGGTTGGGTGACAATATTGCTATATTGTCTATGGTTAAACAAGCACATCCGCTTTTCTAACAATCAAAACTATCGCTCATTGCAACAACTATGTAATCAACATATTGTGACTGGTCTTCTTCTTGTTTCATGTAGATATGGTGTTTGTGCCGGTTGTGTTCTTGACAAACATCATCGAGAGAATTTTGACAAACATTCCTCTTGGCACACCGCGGGCCCTTTGTATCTTGTTCACAGTGAATTGTGTGGTCCACTTTCTTCTCCTTTTTTCTAGGTGCAATTATTTCTTAACTTTCCTTGATGACTTTCTAGATGCACTTGGGTTTAATTCTTAAAACTTAAGAGCGAATTTTTTGGCCCATAAGGCCCTTGTAGAAAATCAATCTGGACATCAAATTCAAAGGTTAAGAACAAATAATGGAGGCGGATATGTGAACAATAATTTTACAAGTTAATGAACTACACAGGGCATCCAAATGCAACACACTGTTCCATATACACCACGAAAAAATGGTGTTGTTGAGAGAAAGAACCACACATTAAAACAAATGGCTAATTGTATGATCCAATCTAAGGGATTAAGTCTAAAGTATTGGGCAAAAGCCATCAACTGTGAAAATTACATAGTAAATCACACTCCCACAAAGGCTCTTAAAAATATAACACCGAAAGAAGCATGGACTAAAATTAAACCAGATGTAAGTCACTTTTGTGCATTTGGCAGTATAGCATGGGCTCACATTCCTAATGAGAAAAATAAAGCATTGCAGCCTAAAAGTGAGAAGTGTATATCTGTTGGTTATTCTGAAGATGTCAAAGGTTACAAACTTCTTCAACCACATTGTAATGAAATTATTATTAGAAGAGATGTTAAATTTGATGAAAATCTCTAGGCCTGCGAGCCTAATTCGACGATTGTGCCTTCTTTGGCATGCGAGCCATCTTCGATGTTTGTGCCTTCTTCTGTTCCTATTTTGGTTTCTTCTTCAGATGATGAAAGTGAGGATGAAAATCCACCTCCGCCTACTGACTTTCCTTCAGAAGAGTCCATTGAACCTGAACCAACACCAACACCAACACCACCTCTTCCTAGATGGGTCCATTCAACACGAGAAGCAACTAGTGATATTGTTGGTGATCTTTCAGATCAACATCAGACACATTCTCAGTTCCAACGAGCCTCTTCTATTTTGGCTCAAGTTTCAAAGACTCATGATCCGGAGACATTTGCATAAGCTTCAGGTCTTCCATATTGGGATACAACAATGAATGAAGAGTATTGTTATTTAATGGAAAACGATACTTGGGATCCTGTACCTTTTCCAAAATGAAGAAAACTTGTCAGATGTAAATGGGTCTATAGAACCAAGTATGCATTAGATGGAAGTGTTGAAAGACACAAGGCTCGGTTAGTTTCCAAAGGATTTTCCCAAGTTGAAGGAATTGACTATAATGAAACATTTTCCCCTGTAGACAATTCCATCCACCTTGTTCTTTCCCTTGCTTCCTCACATAAATGGGAGGTCCATCAGATGGATGTTAAATCTTCCTTCTTGCATGGATATTTTCAAGAATAAATCTACATGGAACAACCTTCTGTTTATGTCTAGAACGACCATAGCTTTGCTTGTCGCCTTAAGAAATATCTTTATGGTCTTACGCAATCTCCCCGAGCTTGGTATGCCAAAATGGACAACTTTCTTGTTGACACCGGATTTTCTAGATGCCATTCTGATCCTAATGTTTATACCAATAAAGTGTTAGGATATTTAGACACTTAGGAGTTAGTTAAGATCTACTTGGTCTAATATGTCGTTAGGTAAAAGTGTGTTTCTTTAGTATGCATTTGTAGTT
>SNQJ01S0028047.1:4240-16478 GCA_010110895.2 Picea sitchensis | reverse complement strand
TTGTCACTTGGGCCTGTAAGAAACAACTTGTTATTGCGCTTTCTTCAACATAAGCAGAGTACTGAGTAGCGGTAAATGCAAGTTAGGATGCCTTGTGGCTTCGATAGATATTTTTAGAGTTTGGATTCCAGTAATAGCATCCGACCAACCTTTGGTGAGACAATCAGAGTGCCATCAAGCTCGCTAAAGACCCAATTCAACATCATCGCAATAAACACATCGAGCTACATATGTAATTCATCAGAAAGCTCATTCATGATCAAGTTATTGAAGTGCTATTTTTCCCTACAGAAGATCAAATTGCAGACATTTTCACAAAGTCTCTTACAGAAGTGAAGTTTTCCAAACTTCGATCTATGTTAGGAGTTCGAGAAGTTGTCATTAAGGGGGGATAGGTTCTAATGCCTCCTTCCTTATCCTATTGTGTCACTATTGTAAATCCTTCAATCCTATCCCAAGTTGTTCTTAAGGGGGGATGTTAGGATATTTATATACTTAGGAGTTAATTAAGATCTACTTGGTCTAATGTGTCGTTAGGTAAAAGTTTGTTTCTTTAGTATGCATTAATATGAATTTGTAGTTAGAAAATTCGACGATCACGATATGTTCCCGACATAGAATGATCCGATGGTTCATATTCTCCTCGATCTTAATGACTACATTGATCCATGGCTTAACACCTGATTGGTCCATGATCTCTATTTAAATATAATGGAGGGTCATTTTCCGATAATCGATTGTGAGAAACCCTCTTGTAAAATCTCTCTATAATCTTTTTCTTTTGCATTAATAAACTACTCCAAGTGGCTACGTTGGCTGGGGCCATGTATGTTTCCTCACATCCATCTATTCTATCTCTAAATCAAAAGCTGCAGTTATAGATAACAAGAACTTGATAGATGCTATTTTAGCAATTGAGGAAAAAATCTCACCAAAGACTATCCACTCAACCTAGGAATATCCTTTGGAAACCAATCTCACCTTGTACTTTTCACAATGCCATCTGAACTAATCTTCTTCTTGAACACCCATTTGTATCCAATGGGTTTCCATCCATCATGGAATATTACCATGTCCCATTTATCATTCTTCCTAAGTGAATCCATCTCCTCATCCATGGCCAATCTCTAGGGATCACTGCTTTCCATATCGATTTCCTCTTTCATAGTTCTAGGCTTATCTGTGTTTGTAGATAAAACAAATATACTTTTGAAATTAGATAAACTATAATTATACTTTTCTAGTTTCCTTGTTTATCGAGTGGACCTCCTCAAAGGTTGAGGTGGAGTTTCTTCTTCTTCTTTTGAACTCTCTGAGATTTCATCCTCATCACGTCCGATATCAACTTTTGGTTCATCTTTCTTGGTCTTAGGTGATAGATGAACAACTAACTTCTTCTCATCCTCTTTGGGTTGCACAACTATGGGAGAAGACTTAAATTCTCTAAAATTACCATTTCTTGGCCACATGATCCCAAAGCTTGTACCCTTTCACACTATCACCATATCCAATGAAGATACATTTTACTTCCTTATTATCCAACTTTGACTACTTCTCCTTAGGTTTATGAGAATATGCCTCGCAACCCAAAATACAAAGAAGTTGAAGTGAGAGATTGTTTCCTATCTAGAACTCCACAAGGTTTTCTCCACAATAGATGATGTACGAGACCTATTTACTAGGTAACATACAATAGAGACCACTTCTTCCCAAAATTTCTTCTCTAAGATGGCTCCATTAAGCATACTCCTATCCCTCTCCAACAACATCTGGTTCATGCATTTTGCAACTCCATTTGACTAAGGGATATATGGAGTTTTTTTTATGTATTTTTATGATGTTCTTCTCACAAAAATTTTCCAACGTTGTAGAAAAAAAATCACTTCCATTATCAGTGCTCAACACTTTATTATTCCTACTAGTATGGTTTTCCAAGAGAGCCTTAAACTCCTCAAACCAACTAATGAACTTGGGTTTACTTTTGAGAAAATATGCCCATATCCTTCTAGAATAATCATCAATGAATGATACATAATGCAAATATGTAGAACTATAAGGAACTTTAATAGGACCAAATACATTAGAATGAATCAATTCCAACAACCTAGAAGATTTATGAGAACCAAAATGAAATTTAACATGGTTCCATTTTAAATATATGCAATGCTCACATGAATCAAATTCAAGAGTACAATTAGTCGACATCTCAAAAATATTTTTGTTTTTCAAGTCCCATAGGCCCTTATCACCTATATGGCCCATTMTCTAGTGCCATAACAATGTCTTCTTTATAGGTGCCTCGCTATATGAAGCAAGACTTCATTTAGGTACCCATAAATCAAAATCATTAGAAGTAGATATACAACACTCCTCTTTGCTATTGGTTCTAATTGTGAAGATGTAGTTTCTGTGGATCTCTTCGTTGCATGAAATGAAGAACTATTGCACTGAATGGGGCATGGATCAAGATGAAATAGAGTTCCCACACAAACACCCTCAATGAGCACTATAAATTGTCACACATCTTACTCTCTCCAATAGAAGAAACTTCTACACCTACATTATTAAGTGCACTTACTGATAGTAGGTTCTGTGCCAAACTTGAAATGTGCATAACTCCATCTATCCATTTTACTCTATTTTTAGGGAATATAATCAAGAATCTAACAAAACCTACTATGTTGAGATGAGAATCATAATTGAGGTATGTCTTCCCACCATCATATTCCTTGTACACTAAAAACCACTCTTAATGGAAAGTCACGTGGAAGTGACAACAAGTGACCAAACATGGAAGAAAGGAAAATGGTGCCCTAGATAAAAAATGGAACTCATTGATCACTTCCACCCTCGCAACTATCAAATGCATCCTGGTCCTCTTGCTTGAAGCAAGATCTTGAGTCATTTTGTGCTTGGGTGTGGTTCGTCTCTCTAGAGACTGGACAAAGAAACAACATTCTTATAATATTTTTTCTGCAATGAATTAACAGAATTACAAAGTGATACTTTATAATTCAAGCTAAGAAAAATCGCCACAGATGATATTGTTAGTTGTGAGGGAGTTTCCCTCCTCCACAACCCTAATATATTAGCTATGCCACCCTGCAACAGTTACAATAATCAAATCATGAAATTAAAACAAAAAATGCATAAAATAAATTTCCATTCATGATACATAAAAAAATCATCAATGAATGATCTCACCATGAATAACTCAGGGAACGTCGAAGCATTTCTAGCAGGTGGAGAATTCGACTAGACAATATGCTCCAAGGAAACATTAATATTCACATCAACTATGGTATCCACAATGAATGATGGATGGAGGGATGCATGAGAGTCAATTGGTGTAGCGACATTGGATGAAATGGTTTGGGCTACAACAAAGATGACTGGTGGGTGGTGTATGCGTGCAACCACTGTGGATGGATGTGATGGAAAAGGTGGCGGGGGTGGACAATGATAAATCCGTATGGTTGTATGAGGGATGGAAGGATACTTGGGGTGGAAGTGGTATCCAAAGAGGCGAGGCAGGGTGGCCAAGGATCTAACTTTCCCTATAGCTAGGGACAAATTATGGGGGGGAAGTCAGTAGTGGTGAATGGGATGGTGGCCGTGATATGGGTGATCTAGCAGTAAATGAAATAACCTGTATACACATTTACAATATTTTTATTAGTACAAAAATTTTAAATTCAACCAAAAAAATATAACAAATTTCACATTTAAACAAGATTAACTTGACACATGATACCTGAAGGAGRTGATCTGTCCATCCCGACTGGACATGGTTCATTGTTGTTGTTATCACTCTATAATTTCCAAGGCTGAGAAATAAATGAACATAGGTAACTATTTCAACCACTTTGGAGTCTAGGATCTAGCCCTCCTAGACTCAGAGAGGGATCTCTCTATAAGATTTAGCTTTGTTTGCTAGGAATTTTAATCTAGTTATGATAGTATAGGGTTTGTTTTTTTTTTAAATTTTTGGTTAAAAAAAAAGGGGAAGGCCATTTGTAAATGGAGTCAAAGAGTCTTAGGATGATCAATTTGCAGAAGTATCAAGCTAAAGTGAAACAAGGCAAGGTATACATACTACTGGATCTAGTAAATTTGGATGAAATGAAATAGGAGAAAAGAGATAKKATCGACTGAGCAATAGAACAATTAAGAATTCTGCCACTAAATATTAGAGGAAAACATTTAAATTATCCACAGTGACAATCATAGTGTATCTTTCAATAAATTCTATTCTTTAACCTTCTGTAAGATAATTCAGAAAGAAACCAACATGTAAACAGAGAAAAAAAGTTACAGAAGAGGCACTTCACCACATAGATATGGCACATGAATCCTGAACAACTTGTCTTGTATTACTGCAAAAGGTCTCTTGACCTCAATGAACTAATTTACATCGATTGATCATCTTCCTTCTTACAAATTTTTCACACACTTCATACTTCCAAATGAGACGTATTTATAAACTTATTACAAATGATCATGTCATAACCGATCATGATTTATTTCAGGGATATGTAAACTAACTGTATCTCTAATTAAAAAAATAAATGGATTTTGTAGATTGCTCGGATCTATGGTCCTAATTTTGTGGAAGTGGTTGATGACTCATGTCTCTTCAATTTATTTTGTTTGCCCGGTCATTTTGATCCCTCTGCCATCTGTCTCTTTTGATATATTTGCCTCTAGAAATTATGAAAAATAGGGTCCAAGGAAATCTTCGATTTTCCCACTCTGAGATAGCTGTGTAAAATATGGGGGAGGTTTTTGTATATTATCTTGTTCTTAGAAAAAAATTCTCTCGTTATTTGAAATTCATCTCCAGTTGTCTAGGGTCTGGGTTTGAAATAAATGTCTCAAACAAGAAAATCCTAAATCCCGAAAAATAGCGCTCAAAGATCCTTTCGATTATCCCAATATGTAACAACTATGAGAAATATGGGAGAGGTTATTGTATTTTTCCCATGCCGAGAAAATCCCTCTTTCGGTTTCTCAAAATCGCTCTTGGTTTTCCCTAAAATTGCCTCGGAAAAAGACTGGCCAGAATGGGTAAAAAACAGTTTTTGATTTGGGGAAAGTGGTTTTCGAAGGGAGAAAAGTGGATTTTGGGGGGCGGTCAGAAATTCCATGGGAATGATAAGTGGCAGTGGTAAAAACCACTTTTCGGACACCCCCCCGCCTTCGTTAAAGTTCAGATGGCATGGGGGGGTGGGTCCGAAATAATTTACTGCCGTTGATTTTTTGTTATTTTGTTTGGATGGGATATGTGAGGTACGAGACTTAGGATAGAGTTAATATTAGTTTGTGTATTTATTTTTTTTTTGTTATTTTTTTTTATTATTTTTTTTGTTTTTACTTGTTGTTTTTATTATTTGTTTTCGTTTTACTTTGTTTTTGTTTTATATGTTTTGTTTTTATGTGTTTTGTTTTATACATATTTTTTATTTTTTGTTTTTGTAATGTTTTAATAATTATTAATTACTTATTCAAAATTAATTATTTATATATTAAAAATAATTATTTATTAATTTTTAAAATTTATTATTAAAATTATTATTATTACACCAACCTAATTATTAATCTAAATATACTAACCTAATTACTAATTATTATTAATTTAATTAGTTATTAAACTAATCAATATTTTATTGAATTATCTATCCTAGGTTATCTAACTTTTTTTTATTTAGGGAAGATTGGCGGGAGAATGATGAGGTGAATGGGATAAATGAACATGGGAGTGATCAACGCAACAATGAATGAAGGATTGGGAAAAAATGGATGGAGGGGCAAAGTCATCTGAGGAAACCAGACAAGCTAGGAGCTTTCAAGAGAGCAACAACAGATAGAAACTGAATAATCAGACTTCCTATAATTTATAGGACTCTAACATAGGATTCAATGGGGGATGGAAGCTCTTTTAAGAGGTGTCAAGAACCACATATCTCTCAATATGCAGACTAGTGCCTTATTTATTGGGCTGATCCCAAAACTTTATTCTGCAACCTGTACCTGTTCTGATCATTCAACTGAAACCAAATCAAACCAAAGGCTGGAATTTGAAATGCACAATAAATTGGAAACTGTACTGCAATATGAAATTGAGACTAAAAAAATTGCTGAAAAGAATGCTCAAAGAGACGAGTTTATTTGCACATTGCAATTTACCCTACACTGCTGAAAATCATGTTGAATCAAATAATACAAAAATGTCAATGAAGCCAGTCAAGTAGCTACTGAAACAAGTGGACCGCTTGACTTCTTGTTAACACAATCAAAAGGAGAACTTGACTTTTTTTCCATAAAATCAAAGGTGTAAAGTGTAATGGCAACTGTTGAAAACATGATTGATCATTTAAGCTGAAAAAATTCTCCATGTAGTCTGCTACAGGATCAATAAATTCATGATTAATTACTTTGTCTTCCAGGCCTTTAATGACCAGTTGATCATGGATGATTTCATCATCAACTGTATCCTCAAGGTTAAACCCTGATTCTAACTCTATAATTTCAGTCTTGTACTTGAAAACATAATCCTCATCATTTTGCAAATCAAAAGGTATTACAATTTCTTCTTGTTTTGGGAGAGAAATATTTTCCAAGAATTGTTTAGGATCTTGGAAATTATATGAATGAATCTGAGAATCCAAAAGTTCAATATCCTTCTCAATTTTTTCAACAACTAACTCAAGAAAACAAATTTTACCCTTAGGAGAAAATTTGCTCAATTTCAAACAATGAAACACAGATGTTGAAAAATTGTCATCAATTGGAAACTCTGCTAACTTATCTATGAATACTTTTAAAACTTCACAAGATAGAGTATTTTCCACATACCCATTCATCTTGTTTTGCAATAAATCTGATCAACATGTATTGGAGTTGCCATGAATGCTCTAAAATCTGGATTCTTTGACAGTGGATTCGCCTTGAAAACTTTGAAGCTCTGGATACTTTGAACATGGAGTCACCAAGTGAATAATTCAACCTTCTTGTGTCTGATCACTTTTCACCATCAGTTGATATTATGGTAGCTATAGGAGGTATTTACCTCCATGTGTAAACATGACGAGAATAGAATACTCCAGGAAGCAAACTCTAATGAGTTGGCTAATAACCCTAGGAGACTTGTCGGCTCAAGAAGATAATTTATATTAGGTTATTAGCCTCCAAGAGAAGAAGTTGGCTAGAAGAAATAATATATACTGAACAGACAGAAACCCAGAATGAGAATTTGGCCCAGACAGTTAGCCATAATTACTATAAATATAGGAGGCCAGTCTTCATTCTAGTAGGCAGTCTCAGAATTGCAGAGTAGCACTTGTGCGCACTGCAGTGCCCAATTTTGTGCGCAGGTTTTAGGAGAGCTTCCATTGTAGCTGCTGTAGCTAGCAGATCAATTTTGGATTGGACTATCTCTTGGCTAGGGTTTGGACTATCTGATCAACTATTTTTTTGTGTGCTATCCTTGGAGAAAGGGGCGCTACCCTTTGTTTGGCTATCTAGCCTAGGGTTTGCTTTCGGAGTGATTCTCTATCAAGGTTAAGGTGGTTGGAGGGTGGCTTTGGCCTATGGTTGGGTGACAATAGCGATATTGTCAATGGTAAAACGACCACATCCATTATATTCTAATAGGTTATGGGCCCACACCTCCTTCAGTCAGTTTAACCGCTGGAAGGAAACATAGCCATAAGGATATTAAGATCGTTGAAGAACTGCCACTAGGGTTTCTAGTAGGAGCAGTCACCATAACATTGCCACTAGGGTTACTTGCAGGTACAGTTGCAGAAACCCTAATCCTCTCATTGAGGCACCTTAAGTGAAAGGATTGACCTAATCTCTGTATAGATCAGTGCACCCTATCCTAGTGCATCTCTTGATACTCTCAGCAAGCTAAGACGTCAAGGTTGATTTTCTGGTCAAATCTAAGGTTGACCAAGTCAAAGCAACCATGACTTACTCTATGAAGTCATAAAACATGTTAGATGGAGCTTCTAAATTCAAATCATGGAAGACAAGGATTGAACTCATCCTTGCCAAGAATAAAGTGCTGCATATCGTGAAAGGAAAGATCGTGAAACAAGAATTTGAAGAAGGAAAAGAGAAAGAACCGCAAAACATTGCAGTTATGGAAAAATTCAAAGACAGTGACATCAATTCCATGAGTATCATAGTGGAATCTATAAAATACCACTTGATACCCTACATCTCCCATCTTGACTCATCAAAGAAGATGTACGATTCCCTAACAAACCTCTTCTCAGTCAGAAACATTGGACAAATAATGAGTCTGAAGAAATAGCTCCGTGACATGAAGATGAATGATGAGACAACATAACATCATACTTTGTGAGAATCTCTCAATTAAGATATCAACTAGAAGCTATTGAAGAAATCATTTTAGAGAAGGAATTGGTAAACATAGTACTCAATGGTCTTCCCAAGACGTGGGATGCATTTGCTGCAGCATGAACACAAAGAAGGAGTATGCTACATTTGAGGAACTTTGGACTTGTTGTGCTCAAGAAGAATCCAGGATCAATGCAAAAGAGAAACCCCAAAAGAAGTACGATGATCAAGCCTTCACAACAAGATTCAAGAATTTCTGGAATAAAAGGAAGTTTGGTTCAAGGAGGAAGACAAATCAAGAGAAAGATATTTTAGAAATACAATGCTTCAACTGTCAAAAGTATGGTCACTACAAGAATCATTGTCCCGAGCTAAATAAAAGGAAGGATAAACACGAAGCATCAGTTGCCGAAGAAAAGGAACCTACAAAGAAGACTAAGAAGGATGAAATAGACTTCTTATTTTGAAGGTAACAATACTCTTCTTAGTTCTTGTACATATCTTGTATATCTATCTCTTAGAAGATAATATGTTCCAAGAAAAACTATACTTATGGAAGAACAACAAGATAAGGATTTCTATCATTATACAAGTAAGATAATACACATGAAAGGATGAAATACATCAAACAAATCATGTGGAAGCTATTACAAGATAAGACGAAATCAGAAGAAGCAAAGACAAAAAAAAGTTAGCAATCAAGAGGAAATTAGAGAAAGACTTACGACGTTTTGCATAAGACAATAAGACAGAAGAATGGACTCTGTTAGATGGAGGGAGCCAATTATATATTGCAGAAGACAATAAGGATGCAGACGGAAGCATTGACTCTGTTGGATGGGGGGAGCCGATTATATGCACTCATACATGAAGCAAGGATTAGGAGGGAGCTAATCCTATGATCCATTGAAGATGATGAAGTATATATCTATGGTAGTAGCCATGAAAGACAATATGTGTTCAGTTCAACCGCAGAAGAAGACTTCTTCGAAGCAAAGCCTTAAAGTATCCCTGGTTTTCCATCCACGTCCGTGATCCTATGATGAAAGGAAGAAGTGGAATCTTTAGGGTATGGAATCTATAATAAACTCCATGGACCCAAGAGCTAAAGAAAAACATGAGGAAGAACATGAAGATTCCAAGAAAGAAAGAGAAGCCAGAACAACCAGTCATTGTATTAAGAATCACAAGATCACCAACTTGATATGAACTTAATAAAAACAATCAAACAGAGGAACTGAAAGTTGTGATAAAGAACAATGTATATATGCAAGCATTGCAAGATCCAGAACTAGAGGTTCTCCCAGATGGAAGGAGAAGACTATGACGATTACTTGTTCCAGTAAACCAGACATACCTCTACATGAGTCTTTATATCATCCGCAATATCCATGGGTTGGAATTCTACATCAGATGAATGCAAAGACTGTTCTCAGAGGAAATTGAACAAAGAGCATATGAAGAACAACCTCAAGACTTTGAAGAATACCAGAAAGAGACCCTTTTATGCAAATAGAAGAAGATAACTTGGTGGAGAACCCCTAGTGCACAACAAAAGTGCGATGAATATTTTCTTTAACAAAGATATTGTATCAAGATGATTACTCAGAAGATCATATCTCATGATGACATAAGAAGTGCCACATGGATATGTTACAGTTTTTCAACAACGATATACTTTATTGATCAGAGCTACATGAAGCCTTCAGAGAAAACCAATGTTCTAGACCGAAGTACATTTGAAATCAAGCATTACATTATCCGTGATGAAGTCCATAAAGGATAAAGTAGTTCTCCAATACATATCTCCATAGATGAGAAGATAAGCAAACATTTTGATAAAGATTCTATTCAAGATGAAAGAGTTTGCATACTCAAGCTGGAGCTCATGGAGATGACTTCCTTATTGAAAAAGGAAGAGATGACTCCCAGATTGGGAGGGAGCATTGATGTATTGCTGATTAATGGACAGTCATTTTTCAGTTCGAAAAATGATCTAGGATGAGAAGATTCTTTCCAGTTCGGAAAGTGGATTGAGATTTCTGACGGACAGACATTTTCCAGTTCGAAAAATGGTCCAGATTGTTGATGTACAATAGACAACGACTTCTCATTGTGGTTAACATGGGGAGTGGTCTAGGGCAGTCTCTCTTCTTGAGGGTTACTCAAGAAGACTGGCCCGCCTTGCTGGACAACGAATTCCCATTGTGGTTAACATGGGGAGTGGTCCATTTTGGAGGTTGGTGCAGGACAAACATTTTCTCTTGTGATTAACATGGGAAATGGTCCGGACAATCATTCCTTAGGGCGGATTCATTCTCTCCAGGTTATAATTTGTTTTGTGCTGAAGGAATGGCCCAGGGTGGGGAATGGTCCAGGTTCAACAATCAGGGACAAACATTCCTTAGGGCAGACTCATTCTCTCTAGGTTACACTTTGTCTAGTGTTGGAAGAATGGCCCAGGGTGGGGAATGGTCCAGGCTCAGAAATCAGGACAATTATTTTTCCTTGATTGAGAAGAATAGTCCAGATATCTCATCATTGATGTTTTACCTTCTGAGGACAGATTCTCTTCCAAGATCTCACAAATGTGAGTGGAAGAATGGCCCATAGGATTCAATTTATATCATAACATTGTTTCTGTGCAGGTTTATATCAGATGATTGTTATGAAGACTGTATGTATTTATAACAATAGATGTATACTACTGTGGTGGATGTGTTCCACTGTTTGTGACTATACGTCACTGATCAAGTACTTGTGTGCTACTTGGTGTGGTAGTGTACCATTGGATTGTAGTTGTGTACTACTATGGATAGACACAATTGTTTTCTATTGAATGATATTGTTTTGATTTCCTTGAAGACTATCAATAGTGTTGAAAATGATTATCAACTAGATGAATGATCAATGAATAGAGATTTCCTAAGACATAAAATGGTTCAAAACATTTATTCTTCTAGATTAGAAGAATGGTTCTTGTGTCACTCTATGGAGTGAGCATCATGTCTGATTACTCAGATAGAGTATGGTTCCAAGAGATGATGCAGCTGATGACATTCATGGTAATGATGGTGCTCATGATCTAGTCATGAGATAGTCTAGAAGACTATGTTGGTGCTACCGGGTGAATGGTATGTTTTGTGCTCAAGACCATTACCTGTAATACCTCCCTAGCTAGGAGAGAGTGTTGATATTATGGTAGCTGCGAGAGGTATTTACCTCCACGTGTAAACTTGACGAGAATAAAATACTCCAGGAAGCAAGAAGAAACCCTAATGAATTTGATAGTAACCCTAGGAGACTTGTCGGCTCAATAAGATAATTTATATTAGGTTATTAGCATCCAAGAAAAGAAGTCAGATAGAATAAATAATATATACTGAACAAACAGATGCCCAGAATGAGAAGTCGGCCCAGGCGGTTATCTAGAATTACTATAAATACATGAGGCTAGTCTTCATTCTGGCAGGCAGTCTCAGAATTGCAGAGCAACACTTGTGCACACTGCAGTGCCCAGTTTTGTGCGCAGGTTTGAGGAGAGTTTCCATTGTAGCTGCTGTAGCTAGCAGATTCTGTTTTGTCTTGGACTATCTCTTGGCTAGGGTTTGTAAATGTGTTGAACCTGCAAATAATAGATCTAGCTAAACATTGATACACACATTTGCAGAGAGAATAGAAGAAAGAAGAAGGAGAGAAATAATGGAAGAATTCTCATTAACCATATTCCACACTCAAAGAGTGAATAATTTACAATATATATAAGATAAATGAGTAACTAATGAGATAGAGTGGTGGTCTATATTGATCTGGACACACACCAATAGTTACAAGAGTAAACTGCCACCTAGTCTAGTCTCTCAGGTAGTTA
>SNQJ01S0028046.1:225118-236169 GCA_010110895.2 Picea sitchensis | reverse complement strand
CCAACGCGACCACTTGGAGCAGTTTATTAATGCAAAGAAAAAGATTACAGAGAGATTTTACAAGAGAGTTTCTCACAATCGATCACCAGAAAATGACCCTCCATGCTCTTTAAATAGAGATCATGGACCAATTGGGTGTTAAGCCACGGATCAATGGCCATTAATATCGAGGAGAGTATGAACCGTCAGATCACTCTATGTCGGGAACATATCGTGACCGTCGGATTTCCTAACTACAAATGAATACTAATTCATACTAAAGAAACACACTTTTACCTAACGACATATTAGACCAAGTAGATCTTAACTAACTCCTAAGTTTCTAAATATCCTAACAGGGTCAGGTCAGAAAAGTTATGGGAGTCGGTTTGCGCGGATATTGGTATTGTGGGTAGTTCATTTTTTATTTGGTTTAGTATTTTTGTGCATATAGTCAGTTGTTGTTCGTCCATGTAGTCTTTTTTATCCCCTATATGCTTCTTTTCAAGAATGTGTGCTATTAAGAATAATCCTTCCAAGCAGGCCAGACTAGCTTAGTTGTCCCGATTAGTTCTAATTCTAATGTTTGATGTGCTACGTATGAATAGCCTTCCGGGTTGGCTTAGTTGTCCCGATTAGAGAGGCGAAAAGTTGGGTTTCTTTCACACATGTTTCGGTTCAAGTCTGGACGTCTCTGTTGTTAAAATGACAAGAAAAAAAATAGTTTGTTTATATATGTAACAAGGGAAGCATGTTGTGATGCACTACCTCCGAACTACCGTTTAAATGGGTGCATCCAATATATCGAGAATCCAAATCTCGAAGACGTGGCACCAATCCAGGGTTCATATTAATCCTCGAACAAAGTGAAGCTTGCAATAAGACTCTAAATGTATGGACCAATAAGATATGAGAAAAATATAACTTTTTTTTATAAAAAAATATATTTTTTACTGTTTTGTATGTTGAACATAAGCTTTGAGTGAAATATTTTAAGTCAAACGAGAAGTAATACGAAAGTCAAAGAGAACTCATCGCTATGTACTGCTGTCGGAGGCAGTACAATAATACATCTTGTATCGAAGTGACTTCAACTATTAACATACCTCAATACTCTGTACCTTTCCCTTTGGGTGAGCTTGACGTACGCTAAGTGAAGTGGATTGACCCCAGTTGCCTACTAAACATGGGTGACACGAAGTTGTCCTACTCGATTCGAGTGAACCAAACACTTGGTTGCAAAGATGAACCTCATCTACCATTCTCTCGTCCAAGAAAACTTGTTTTGTTACCCGATGTTGTCCCATCGAATCTAGTCTACCAATAAATCAGTAGCGCACGTGGACCAACTACTCACGAAACAAACCTGTGTGAAGCTCAACCCATTGAGTGCTAAAGAAAGTAGTTTGAGTGACCCAAGCTAGTTGTTGAGAGCTGTGACTGAAGATAAGAGTGAATTGATAAGATAAGTTGTGAGTGATCGAACCCAAAGCGCTACTGACATCCTTTGATCCATATTGATGAATGACAATCCAGCCACAACTAATGTCCTTCCTTACTTATATCCTCCGATCACTATTGATGAATGGGGTCTGGTGAATGGGTCCTGCAATAGCCAGTGGTTGATGAGGAGCCCGGAAGGAATCCGGAAATAGTTGTTGACAGGGTAGGTAAGACATATTTCGAGGTGTCCAGTAGAATCTAAAGATCAATAAAGTGAGGTGTGAAGCAGTTACTTCATTGTGTAGCAAGCGTGTATAGGTCTCAAATGATCTATTTGTCATCTGGGATCTCGAACTCTAATTTTGGGCTTGCTTGAACTCGATTATGTAATGCAGGGTTATTACTTACTTTAAGGTAGGTAGCTATGAGTTGTTTTTTTATAGCCGGTTGAAGCTAAATATATTCTTAAGAGCAAAAACCACATGGATAATGTTAATCAAATGGGGTGCTAAGGAGTAATTCATCACCCAATTGTATGAATCAACTAGTGGATTCCACCCCAAGCTAGACCATGATATCACTAGGGTGAAGGAAACTCCTACGAAGCTCTAATCCCACTCGGTGCAACCCATTGCTCTCATAACATAGCCAATCTTCTCACTACATAGCACTCGAAGCCCTCATCTAGTCATCAATCAACCACTCTATGCCTCTTCCACTACTCTAAAAAACACAAGGTGTCGTAAGGTCGCTCCTTTGGCTCGGAAGGCCTGCCCTTTCTCTATTAAGCAATCCCTCAACAATCTCCTTCCTGTCCAATGCTCTCCAATGTAGACAACGAATTCCAAACTGTTGATTTCCTTCTAGGAATAAACTAGAGTCAAGTTTGATAAATACCCTCAAAGAGCTTTGGATTGAGGGATTGGAGTGAGCGATTTACTTCAATAAGAGAAATGGCATGCTTCTGGTTTCCTCCTATTCCCGGCCAGAATCAGAAAAGAGTGAACAAACAGTCTGAATGTGTAGGGTCATACCTTTTACTCTTTTCTTTTTCCCTGCCCTTCCTTCATACGAGTATAAGCATTAAGATAATAAACTACCCTATGGATTTGTTGTTGGTAGAGTAACTAAATGTACCTCCCCATTTTCTTATTTCATTTACCATCTAGATATACCAGTTTAACATAGGAAGGAGAACTTTATAGGTCACATTCGTTCACACTCTATCATCTGGAGACGCCATCCTCTCAACCATTAAATTACCATCTCAATGCACCAGGTTCATGTAGGAAGGATAACTTTACTTTATAGGCCCCACCTCACCCATCGGATGGATGAGCGACTTCGTTCCTTTTCTCTAGTGAATTTGCCAATTTCATTTGCTAATTCCAATGGCTCCTTTATTGTCATCCCTTCCATTTGATCTGATTCAATGTTGTAAGTTTGGTGCATTCCTTCCCCTTCCTAAGTGGGGTAAGTGAGGCAGTATGTATAGGTGGGTAAATCTAAAAGGTGGTTGGTGGGACTAAAATGAAAGGGAAGTAGGGATCTTCCTAGAAATGCAGTTTGTAAGAATGACTAAAGAGTATCCTGGGCAATGTTCGACCGGAATAATAATAGTAGCAATAGTGCTACTCCAGTAAGAAGATTCTTTCATCAAGTGTTATCGAACACCCGTCCATCCATCCAACATCTAATCTAAGGTCTTTGAGCCATTCTATAAAGTATGGTAAATATGCTCACAAGGTTGTTGGTCTAGGTCCTCCCATCAATAAAGGTGTTCTCGCAAGCAAAGGTAAATATTTCTTCCTGTTCAAACAGTCCAGTTCAAAGTGCCTACCCCCTCAACTCTTTTGATAGTAGTTACTAAGGCAGTTATTCCTCAAAGTATCTCACCCATAATCAGTGAACACGAGAGATCCTAACCGGAGGCAGTGTAGTCTTGAAAGATTATGTAGAGAAATATAGTGGTAATTATGATTTGAAACGCCACAAATTGGATTTTCCTCACTTTCCAACCCTCCCAAGACAGCAAAAAATAAAGGCAAGCACTTAGCTACAACATCGGGCTCCTTTCCCTCCCTTCCCAAAAAAAGCAGGCACTGGGACTATTCATAATAAAGGAAACAAGCACTGGACCCCCCTTCTTCTTTGTTGAAGTACCCCCATCGAACCAGGTAGGGTATGATCCTTTTTCTTTTGCCCGACACTAGTCAATTGTTGATCCAGGACCAACGGCTCTAGACCAGCTAGCCAAAAATCTAGCAAGTAAGTACCCAGTGTCCAATTGCCTCCCAAGACCAAGAAAAAGGGGTTTCCCTATGGTTAATTCGATTCCATTTCCCTGAGGTACGGTACCTATCGTAAAGATTTCAAGGAATAATGGGTAGCTCGGAATAAGAAAAGAGTTAACAGGCTAGCAAGATGTATTGAGTCCGGGAAAATCTAAAGAGACAAAAATGAGTAACAAAAACTTAGATGTGTGGTGTGTTCTAGTCAAAAAGGGGAGTGAGAGGCCCAGCGAAGGACTATCTGAGACTCAGAAGCTGCTCCATAAACGCTCCCATCAACACCAAAAATGGAAGCAATAACTGAACAAACCGAGCACCGAACCGTCACCCACCACAACGAACCCTAGCAACGATAAGAAACAGACAAGCAAGTGATAGCTATCTAGGAGGAGTAAACGTCACACAGGCAGTAGGGAACAAGGACCAGGGATGAAAGGGGACATGCAGGAACTAGGGAAGGATAGAAAGAACAAGAACAGGAACCATAACTAGGTAAGAGAAATAGGGGGGAATAAAGGAGCAACTAAGGGGGTCTGAATAGTATCCATAGGCATGGAGTTAGGTTGATCCATAAAACCAAAAATGTGGAAGGTTCTGGATGGATTTCAACCTTGTTCCACTTTCTGGGTATGTATGTATCTCCTCTCCAAACATTGTCTAGCTAGGATCACAAACTGTCTAGATATGGGTATGTCTGTCTCTCCTCTCCAAATATGAGGGTACGGATATGTTGGACCTCAACCTTGTTGGAACTTGAATTCTCTGTCCAAAGGAAGGGGTTTATAAAGAGGCTAAAAGTCTTGTTGTAATCCAATCCAAGTGGGGTGGTGGGTTCAAGGTACAGGGGGGGGATGAAATGGGGTTCCCCCCCCGGCATCGAGGAGGGGATCATTACGTATATAATTCATGACCAGAAGATCCCACTAAGAAGTAGCGAGGATACGAACACCCTTCTGGATGTATGTATCAACCTTATTGTTTGACCCATCCATTTTGGAAGCAGTCATTGTTCTAAAGAATTTCCCTAAAAGGGCGGGGTATCAAGAATCAAATTCGAACGAAGTGAAGAGTGGCTCCACGAAATAAGAATATTGAATAAGGTGGTATAGTAAGTAATCAAATTTGGGTTGGTTAAAAATAAATCTATACCCGACCCCCGTCCGATTGCCTCCCGGGACCAATAAAAAGGGGCTTCCTATGAGTACAATTATTTAAGGAAGTGGCCCAACTTTGCTCTATGTAAAGCCCTTCCATCCAATCCAATGCAGTAAGTCTTATAGGTGAGGCAGGCAGTCGTCTTCTCTTCTCTATAGGTGGGTAAATAAAACAGGTGGTTAGTAGTAGACACTAACATGAGCAAGTGGGCATCCATTTCCTAGAAATGATGTTTGTCTTCATTAATCAATGTGTATCTGGGAGTTCATCCTGTCCCGAAAAGAGAAGCTAGTGTTGGTCCCACAAAGCATTCCTGCCTGAAGAAAGAGGAGAGGTTCGGGCATCCATCACTAAGTAGAGTAAGTGAGGAAGGGGTTAAATATAGGTTAGTTAAGTAGGTTGGGTACTCTCACTATAGGGGGTATGGAGCTAGAGTGGCGAAGTTGGGTGCTTATTTTTGGTGATTCTCGCTGGAAGCAGTTCAGAAAGGCTTTGAGAGTGTCCTCTTAGGTAAGTAAGAAAAGGCAATATAATAAAGGCAATCAAATCCAAGGTTCAATTTATAGCCCGACCTAAGAAGTACGAGTTCCTAGAAGAGTATGCACGCCCAAGGTACAGTAACAAGGGTGGAAACACTTTTCTGCATCGTAATTACATATATCAAACATGTTAAATCCTGCTAAATTATGAAAACCCTATATTATCCACTTCGTGTTGAATGTTTCCACAGTATTACAAATTATGGGATAACCTGAGTGGCTTGGAGCGGGAGAGCAACTCTAACCCAAATAGCTAGTTTTCACATTGTGGGGTTGGTCAGAAAGAGAGATGATGAAGATTCTACTTATTGGAGGTGGTTCTGGTGGATCTGAGAAACGTTTCCAAACACGCATTTGAGAAAAAAGAAAAACCTTGTTTGTATGGAGTCCAAGTTCATATGATGCATCTGGGTTGACAACTCGCATTTTTCTATAGGAAATAGATGAATTAGTTATTGTCCCTCCGCCTTCATAAACCGGTCCCCCGCCCGATCGATCTATGTTGACTCTCTTCCGATCAAGAAGTAATATGACCACTTTGTCCCTGGAGTTGTTCTGTCGGGGTCAATCCGAAAACCCTTTTCAACTGCGTATTTGAGAAATCCAATATTGGGTTTGACAGGTTCGTAAGAATATGATTCATCCGGGTTCAAGCCTTAATTTTTTCTATAGCCAACTCGTTGATGTAATGCAGTGAAGGTTGCATATTCCTTTTGATAAGGCGGGTGCAGCATAAGAAAGAGGTGCTTAGGCGGTACAGATGGATATCAGGGATTTTGGCAAGTAACTTACTTATAGGCTTAGGCACGTAGCGGTGAGGTCAAACCCTATTATAAGTTAATTACCCTCAAAGGAAGTTTGGTCGGGGTATCAAGAATCGAATCCTAAGGGTAGAGTCTAAATCCTATCTATTTAGAAGAAGGTTTGCAACAATAAGATTCCCATAAGAAGGTACCAGGGGGAAGGCACCTACAGTTGGGTCTGGGTGATCAAAAACCTCATAAAATACATTTTGGAGAAATCCAAGTTGTGTCATTGGGGGGTTGGAAGGGTATTGAAAATCTGGGGTAAAGAACTCGAATTTGGCTTGAGCCAAATATCTTATTTAAGAAGCACTTCCTAATGAGTGTTTCTCCCGCCCCAAGGCAATATGTCTTTGCTTTACCAGGTTTCCTCTCCTCTCAAAACGTATGTTTGGTATAATCCCAGCTAGCTTGCCATATCCCCACACACATAAATAGGGGTATGTTGTTAACTCCCTCCCAAATTTTGAAATTGGCTTGCCCCTGGTTTCCCATATGGAAATTGACCCTTTCTTTCCGAACAAGAAGTAAGAAGTACGACCAACCAACAAGCCCAAGCCAGCAAGACAAACTAGTATGATGATATCATAGGAAGCCATTAGATTCTGTAAGCGGTCCAAGCCAATCTCTATATTTGAACCGTTTGAGGTAAGGTTATTTGAAAGTAAGGTCGAAAGGAAGCGGTAACTCCTTCCATAGAGTTGGAGGAAGGTTCTTATCTCCATCCTTCTTATGGTGGAAAGAGTTATATCTGTTATATTATCAGAGGAAGTTCATCTCAACTAAACGTCGAATTGAAGAACTAGAACCTAATCTCTTTACTATGCTTCCTCATTCTCTTTGGCAGGACCATGCTTAGAACCAGGCAGGACTAGGAGACATGTTGGAGACGACCACCCTTCTTCTCTTTCTCTCTAGCCAGGACCCGAAGCTAGCCTCTTTGTCAAAGCACATAAGTAATAAGTCAAAGCACATAGTTTCGATATCTCATTTCGTTCTGCGTAGGCTCTGTTTTCCAGTAGTCGTAGGGAGATTTCCTCTTGTGAGTTAGGTGGGCTTTCTATTTTGGATTTGATACTGGTGAATGTGACATGGATATGGGGGCAGTTATAAGGATAAGTGCTTTTACTATGAGGTAAGATGTTTAACCGACCATTTCCTCTTGTGATTAAGTGAGCTTGACTACCCAAATTGATACCTTCGTGCACACCTTTGGCAACCATCCAGATTCTTTATACAGACCAAATGAAAATCCTTGGTAGAGTTTGGCTTCCTCATGCAAAACTAAATAGATTAGAAGGGAATCAGACCTACTGGTGACGGTCGGGTTGAGGCAAGAACATACTACCTAGATGGGAACATATTGAATCCATACTCTTCCTTCCCTAGCTAACAAAAACAAAAAATAGCTTCTTTTGTTTGCCTATATGAGTGATCAACCCTACAGACACTTCATTTGGCATTAAAATTTGTTTTATCGCTTGGTCGAGGGACCAAAAGGTGTCTTTATACATTCTTTCTTTATACATGTCCTATTTTTTGTGTCTCCTCACGTTTCACCCTGGCAAGTCTCCTCAATGGAAAATACCCATACCTATTGATGCCCCCACCCTTATATCAGTAAGGTCCTTACTAAAAGGTCAACCAGTTGACAGAGAAAATGTCAAAGCCTCTGGTAGGAGATCTAAGTCGAAGAGTAGGTCTAAGTCACCAAGTCATTTGGAAAGGAGATGTTGAAAGTGCGGTAAAGTTTGGAATTTAAAGAAGGACTGTAAGTTGAAGGCTGTAAAACAAATTAAGGTGGCCTATGAGTCCAAGTCGACTGATGGGAAGGCATCGATCAACAATAATGGTGATGTCTATATGGCCTCAATGGGTACACATTCGGAGCATGACACGTGGCTGATTGAATCTGGTGCATCTTACCACATTACTCCTCACAGGGACTGGTTCTTGGAGTATGAGGAGTATCAAGGTGGGGATGTATTTATTGGAGATGACTCCACTACCAGAATTGTCGGTCGAGATCAAATTTGACTGAGGTTGCATAACGGAAGGAGTGGTACACTTCCAGTGGTGTTGCATCTCCAATTTATAGCGAGGAAACTCATATCTGTGAGTAAGATGAGTGATGTTGGAGTGCACACCATCTTTGAGAGGGATACATGCAATATGGTCAGGGGAGCAATGGTGTTTATGAGAGGATCAAGGATTGGTAATCTATTTAAGCTTGCAGGGTGTGTGAACCTGCAAGGGTTCTTGGCAGTACCTAGAACAAGTCATAAATCCTATTGTCTCAACTCTTTCAACCAGACCATGCTATGGCACCAAAGGATGGGTCATATCAATGATAAAGGGATTTGATTGATGAAGATCAAAGGCCTGGTCGAAGGGCTGACCAATGTGGAAGTCAACTTTTGTGAACACTATGTATATGGAAAACAAAGTTGGGTCATATTTCCATCTGGAGCTACTAGGGCGAAAGGGATCCTGGAGCTGATACATAGTGATGTGTTTGGTCCGGTGTTGACTCGATAACTAGGAGGATATTTGTATTATGTATCCTTCATAGACCACTTTTCTTAAATCCCGCGGCCACTCTACAGCTAATGGTGCTTATTTGGTGAAATTATGGGCATTATGAGATAATTGCTTATGGAAGAGGGCGCTCCGTCAAATAAGGCATTGAATTATGTGCAATGTCCAAGACCCAACCTCCAAAGGTCCTTAGGTTTAGCACTGTTACCGCTCAAATTGTACTTAAATGGTAAAAGCATGAAATCCACAATGTACCATTGAGGAGCTATGTCAGTAAGGTCAAACTTGTTGACGAGCTAGAAGGTGTAGAAAACTTTCGTTCCTGGAAGTATAGGATTGCACTCATTCTTGAAAAGAATGACCTAGCAAGATTCGTTAAAGAGAATGTACCAAAACCTGTCGATGTTGCATCTAAAGAAAAACACCAAAAAGACACAGTTAGGGCCAATAGAATCATTGCAGATTCTATCAAATATCACTTGATTCCTCAAATAGCCTCAAAGAAGACACCAAAAGAAAATTTTGGTGCCCTAACCTGATTATATGAAGGAAGGAACATCAATCGAAAGATGAATCTAAGAACTCAACTCAAGAATACAAGGATGTAGAAAGGAGAAATAATTCAGGAATATTTCTCCAGAATATCAGAATTCAAAGAAAAACTAGAAGCTAACTCCGTAAGAGTTCCAAATAAGAAGAAAGATGTTTCAAAGATCATATGCTACAACTATCAAAAGTTAGGACACTTTTCCTATGACTGTCCTCAAGGAAAAGGGAAAAGAAATCATCAAGCACATGTGGCAGAGGAAGAGGAATCTCCTCCCTCAAAGAAAGCTTTAGTAGAAATTGAGAAATATGTACTTTAAGTTGAAGATAGTTGATCTGAAGAAATATAGCAAATGGTGGAGTCCGTGGAGCCTCCCTACACAAAAACAAAAGATAAGTATTCATGTTTATTTTTAGTATCTTGTTTACTTTAATACTTTATCATTACAAGTTAGATTTTTGTGAGAATGTTAATTAACCTCATTTTATCTCAGTGTCTATGCAGATTTATGAAGGAAGTATAAAAGAAGAGGATAAAGAAAGAGATAAAATATTTATTTTAGGTATGATCACTCATGAGAGTGACAAAGGTATGTGTTTAGCTATGATAGTAAGGGAAAAATTGGTAATTTCATAGCTAGAGTGAAAAAGAGTTCAAAAGTCTTATTCATGATTAGGGTTTCAGATGTGTATACAGTTGAACAAGTTTTTCTTAAGAAAATATGTGTACTACTCTGATAGAAATCATCATATAGTTTTATTTGATTACTCTTTATTGTTACTGACTAAGTGGCTAAGTGGCATATCTCAGAAAGAATAATGTAAGTAAGTTTGCAGGTCTCATAAGAAAGAACTTATGCCCTGACTTGCAAAAGTTAGACAACATGAGAAGGACTTATGATATCGTGACAGTCAGTAAAGACCAGACAATATCCAGTATTTATATAGGAGCAGGAGGCTCCTAAAGATGCAGAACAAAAATGTTCAAGATGAAGAGAAATATGGATACTCAGATATAGTTGATGAGATGCAGGTAACTGAAGGTTTCTCCAGTACCATTCTTGTAGATGCAAAGGGAGTAAGTTGATCCAGTATGAAGTCAGAAAGAAATAAATGCTTGAACTCAAGAAGGCATGCAGGATATTACAGAAGAGAACTTCAAGGATGATGATTATCAAAGTTTACACAATTAGAGAAGCTCTTAGTTTGGTGCAAGAGGGATATATGTCTTCGAGTTCGAAATGGAGGATTGTGATTTGGTGCAGTTAGGAAAGAAGTGGTCCATGGAAGAGTTTACTCAGTGGATGAGTAATGAGATATTTTGATCAAGATGAAAGTTATCCAGTAGATAGATGGTTCCCAATAGATAGGTAGCATGGTATTATACCATGGAAATATTTTGGACCACAAGATATTTTTTTTTCAGATCCCATAGCTAGACCTTCATAGAGAAGGAATGAACAATCCCACAAGTAGACCTTCATAGAGAAGGAAAAGAGAAGAGACCTTCGTAGAGAAGGGGAATGAGAAATTTGCCAAGATTGGTCTCTATCCAAGTCTTGAGTTTTGGATACTCTAGGGACATGCTAGAATACCCTCGTAGAGAGGTGTGTGACCACCCTCGTAGAGAGGAGTGTGAATGTTTCTCCAAGGGGAAGCGGGCAAGTACTCTCCTCTGGCCAAGGATTGAGTAGCCTGGAACACAAACCTTGACCATGTGGAATGGTTAGTTGGCTCTTGAGGTTTTTTTTGTGATC
>SNQJ01S0028046.1:198652-223797 GCA_010110895.2 Picea sitchensis | reverse complement strand
AGGTGTAGAAGTCAATCCATTCTCCATTAAGGGGGAGACTTGGAAATAATGGAGAAAGCACCAGTTATAAGCTTCAGTTGTGAGAGCTTCAGTTGTGAGAGTCAGTTGTAGGCGTGTTAAGAGTCAGTTCTTAGTTAAGAGTCTAGTTGTCTTTGGTTTGCATGTAACCGACTCGGTCGAGTCTTTTCCTATATAAGGATGTAATCCGTCTTCATTGAATATATAGAAGTGAGTGTAGCCTCACCGTGTTGTTTTTCTCGTATATTTTATCTCGCATTCAGTTCAATACCAAGCTGCATGTATGCTTTCTCTATGTGTCTATATGCTTTCTGCTTTCCTTTAAATATAATTTATACATTCCCCAATATGCATAGAGTACTGACAGTCAATCCTCAGTCAGTTCGCTTTCCCTTCAATATAATTAACGCATTCCCCATTACACTTTAAATCTTCCCCTTTCAACTTATGATTTTCACAATGAATGAGGTGTTCCCAATGAGGTCAGAAAGATGAGGGTTACATGTTGGAGGTGAGTGAGTCCATCAATGATGGTTACATGGTTATTATTCCATGGTTACGTGGTGGGTTAGTTATTGCATTAGTGATTCTGTTAGTGAGTATTCTGTGGTGAGTCCTTTATTCAACGAGTGAGGAGTCCATGAGCCATTGAGTGAGCGAAACAATTTTCTTTGATTACCGATGAGATGAATTTCTCCCTTACCTTAGAGACCTATAAATGTAACTCACTGTCTACCATATGCCTTCTCTTAGTAGGGGCTTTTTCCCTTACCCTATCTGTCAACCATCCTCCTATCTCTCTACCATCCCTACAATTCTCCGCCAAGCCTAGTCCCTTCACTATAGGCCTGGACTCACGATAGAGGAAGGACCAGACAAAGCATGATTTCAATTTACGCCTCACATTGATGCAACATTCCCTCTCCTGGAAGATATTCTTATGAACGATGCACCTTACCAAAATTGGGCTCCATGGAGTGACTAGAAATCGATCAGTTGATGTTCTCATCGATTATGCGAAGAATGCATCGTCTAATAATAGAAATATGTGGTTCCTTCCTTTATCGAAACAAATTGTAATGATCTCACGACCTGGGTGATACACTCATTAGCGTAATCTCGCTTGGAGAATTCGTTTGTTTCTGATACTTAGGGTGCTTCGTATAATAAGAGCGAGCACATTTTCTCTCTTCATTGAGTGAAGCGAAAAACTCTATTTATAGATGAGAGGGGATGGAAATACGCACCTGCTAAATTCCAGATTCACCGTTGGATTTATTCATACCAAACAAGAGGTACTATAGTGTTCTTCGTCATGGCTCTGGCGGCATTTAATACTGAAAAGCTTGTAGAATATCTGATTGGTACGATGCATAATCTAATAAGAGAAAGAACAGTTTTCCCTCTTAGTTACTTTGACTAAACAGAGTGTAAAGGCATAACATAGAAGTTGAGTTCAGGAATTATAGAAGTATTGTTCTTAGTGAGAAACCCATAAGCCCAGTCTAGAGGTATAAACGTTTTTATTGTGAATGTCGCGTGTAACTAGTTAAACTGTTTCACAAACAACTAATGAAAGTTCATCATCTTGATCAACCGAATCAACAAAACTTAACCTACAGGTACTTCTACTGCTGCTTCAATGTTTTTCAATTTAGCCTATACGCGAACTTTTCACGCTCTTACTTTTTCGATTGCAGGACTTGATCTCACTTACGACTACTTTAGTCTTGGCACTTTGAACTAATGCTTATGATCTCGATACCTTGGATCTTGCAGCTATATACTTTGCCTTTGCTTTCATAATTATGTTGTTGGCTTACAAAATTCATACATTTGATTTGTTGTTCCAGATATTGCTTTCCTACACTTCAAGTTTACTCCCACCCATAGGTTTGTTTCTATTAAATCAAACGATGGCCTTCCAATTCCCCTTTTCTCTTTCTCTAGGATTAAGCCTTGCTGGCCTAGTTTTGGCTTAGGCTCTTGTTGCTTCTCTGATGACTCCGGTCGCTGACCCTTGAATCTTGGCTTGGGACAGAATAGATTTGGCATTTGGTCTTTGGATCTTAATCTCTCACTTTACTACTTAGGTGATCTTTCCTTTCTAATTATAGGTGTTGTTGGAGCCGCCCTTGTTTTTCTAGCCCTTCACAAGTTCCATCCTTAATGCTTGAAATCTAAAAATGGTTTTCATTTTTTTCCTCTGAGAGGTCGATGATCTCTGAAGCTTGATCACGCGAGCAACGATGATTATTCCACTCTCAAAACAAGTCCTACCTGTCATAAAATGTTTCCTCTTTCGTTCTACTTCGGTATCTCATAGATAGGATACTATAACTCATGCAGTTCATACGTCCCGAGTCACGAAACAACGAAGTCATTTTAACTTTTCACTCAAAACAGTAACAAGGGTAAAGTTTTCCCCAACTCATGATTAAACGTCGTCGGGGTTTCGTGCCTCGGCGTTCGCCAAACCCAAAAATTTATTTTCATAGCCCCGATAGCCGAGAACACAAGGTCCTTACTTGAGTAACTCACGTCAAGGATAAAGGCAAAAGCTAACCATGGTAAAAAATTTCTCTCGGTGTTTCGCCACTCGGCGTTATTTTTTTTTCGAAAGTTACACCGTCTAAAGCCTGACTCGCGAAATCACGATGCAGTTATAACGTGATTAATTAATCACTTAATCCAATATTATCTTCCCTTTAATTAAGTCATGTTATCGCGATCTTGCGGCTTCGCAGCTCAGCATGTAAATCTCCCAGAAAATTATCTTCAAAGCTCCGAGTCGCGATATGGCGAATATAATAATTATAAAATTAATCAAGCCCCAAATCACGATTACCTTTTATTAACCAAAATCGATCTTCGCAGTCTCGGGTGTTAGAGAATCAAAATGTCGAAGTAAAATTCCCGATATAACGAATACTGAAACATTGTTAACAACGGTAAAATAGGATTAATTAAGATAAATCAATGAATATTCTGCGCTTTGATGTCTACACGATTTACGAGGTAGCCCTTTTCATCCATGCGCCAACTGAAATTTTAAAACCACCAAAATTTATGACATTAATGAGGAAATAGGGTAAATCAATGTATAAGATCGGATTTTTATGGCATAATTGATTTCCAAATGTGATTTGACAGACTTGTTCTGAAAGGTACCGAGTTTTTTGAGTATATATCAGAGCTGTATTTCATTATAACAAATGCATTTTCATAGCACACAGAGCTCACCAGCTCTGAGTAAACTGACTTCTGTATGTATACGCAGCTCTATCGCAGAAGAGCTAAAACGCAAGCTTCAGCCATGGCTCCGTGGAAAGCAGCAAAGGAGAATGTTGAGGTTTCGGGACAAGGCTCAGACAATGTCTTTGATACTTCGCCCCAAAGTATCAACTCGGTCCTGAACTGGTCATATGTTTCAGATATTCTGCAAGAAAAACTGGTAGATTATTCTGATGACTCCGATGACAATGAAAGAGATGATTTAACCACCAAGTACAAAATAGTCATCCAATTCAGAATGCACAGAGTAGAAACTAGACCGCGGTTGCTTCCATATTATGATATGGCCCAATGGGCATTGGACCATGTGGACATACCGACCAAGACTATCATGAACGAACAAAGAGTCACCATTGGGAATTTCAGGCCGGAGCACCTGCAAACCATGTATATGCTGCCCACGACGTCCGACCACACATATGGCGCTGAGTTCTTGGAAGAATTCAAGGAGAAGGAATGCGAACAGTATGATAAAACCATGTCTAGTTTGATAAAGGATTGGGTTTCAAACACCGCGAAGTTCAGAGCTGATACCCACGACATATATTCAATCGCTTCGTTAGAACCACAATACATGTATGTGGCCATGATGACATGCCGGTTATATGGGAAAGAGGACACATTGCATTTTTTCCTTGCATGGGTGCCTCTAATGTTTCGGGTTGCCGAAGGCAGTTCCTTTAACTGGGCAAAGATTCTTTCGGATAGCTTGACCAATTGGGTCACAGAGTATCGGGAGCAGAAGGAGAATGGGAAAGCGTCGTCATTCTTCATGTTTGCATACATTATGGATGCAATTTGTTTTATGACACCATTTCCATTAATGAGCTAGAGTTGGACTCCGGCCGAAGACGAACCCATACATATATATCATGAAAAATTATGGGAAAACAAAGCGGAAAATTTCACTTATGAAATTTTTAACTGGGTAATGGTGCCCCTGCACATCGCCATTTTTATTCACCTGCCACCCCGTATCTCGGACAACATAGTGACAAATCTGAGAAGCATAGCGGACTGGTACGTAGAAGCAGAATTTTCATACCTAAGAGTTTTCGGGGCTTCTGTTCCCCCGCATGCGCTGCCATTGTTTATTCCCGAAAAGATGGCTTGTCGCGAGGTTGCCCGACAAACGGTAATTGGCGGTGTAAGTAAAGAACTTAAAGGGTACTCGAAGAAGGTATGGCCGTCTTTTTGTATTCGTTTAAATTCTTATTCTTTATTAGATTTCGGGCATGCCAAAGCAGAGGCGACAGCCCTGGAAGACTTAAATTTGATCTCCATCGAATACAAGAAGCACGATCCACAGAGGGTCATGAGCAATCATTTGGCCAATTGCGGGCTCAAGAGATTTGAGCATGAGAATTCACCCTCAACGACATTTTCCGAGGAGCAAGGCCCTATGAGGAGATTCTAGCCCGGATACAATCCTTGGCACCCGATGAAAGAGCCGATGTTCTGAAGTTCCAGGAACATCGATGTAGCTGTCTTCCTGCTGTGTTGCGAGGAGAGGGTCCAGGTATTTCAGAAACGAAACAGAAGGATGCCGAAGGTGCTAAGGAGGCGACTCCTGACCAAGGAAAACATCAGGACGAGGGGGAACAAACGCAGAATCCGGAGACAAAAATAAAGACTCCAGAATCATCGAAAAAGCAGAATCCGGAGACAGAAATAAAAACTCCAGAATCGCTGAAGAAGCAGATTCCGGTCGATACTCTGGGAAAATCAACGAAACAGATCGAAGAACCCATCACATCAGTCACCCCCTTGCAGTCGATGCAGGGAAATATCGATGAGGGATGGATATTCAATGAAGAGATGAGGCCCATAAGAGTAGAAGAACTCCCTCCGAAAGAGTAGATGGATATTCTATCAAGAAGGAGAGTCGACTGCCAAAAAATATAAAGTTATGACTGAGGGAAAGGATAAAAAGAGTGAGCAATTCACCATTGAAATAGTAGGGACACTAGGAGCATATGCCTCAGTGAATCAATTCTTAGTCGGGCTCTTAAAGAATCAACTTAAAAGAAAAAATCACCTAATTAGGACCCTTGAAGCCAGACTGGCCACAACAACAGAGAATGCTAAAGACCAGGCGAGTGTGGGAATAAAGCAGGCCAGATTGGCCGATAAAAATGAGATAGAGATGCTCAAAACTAAGCTTTAGCAAGCACAGCTGGTGGTCCGGGATGGTTAGATGCAAGCAAGCCAGCAGAGGGATTTGATCAAACAACTGCAGGCTAGGGTAGAGACCACTGAGAGAGGAATGATAAACATCGAGATGTTCAAATCCCAGGCGATCGAGATTCGGAGCAGAGTCTCTGCGGCACAACAAAATTTGCTCGTCAAGATAGAAGCGATCCGAGACAACTGTTTGCTGGTAAATCAGGTGTCTGAGAGCTTATCTGCCAGAGAAAGGGATGCCGGAGTAGCTTGGGTCGCCTTCTAGAAGGTTGTGATAGCTACGAACAACAGGGTTTCGGAAGGTACTCCCAGGTTCACCATTTTAGAGAAAACCAGAGGAAACATTCTGTTAAAGGAATGGGAGCATAACATCGCCGAAGGCAAGCAACAAGCCCAAAAGATAACCAATTCCTTAGAGGAGGCCTTTAATTCTATAGAAGACGATCTGCTGGGTATTGACAGCAGAGGTAACGCCGAAACGTTGATGCAAATGAATGTGGAAAGGATCTCGCTTGATCTGAAGGAAAAATAAGAAAGAGATTCGGTCGATATCTCTCAGATGACTATGGTAGACATAAACCAAGTGGAGAAATGCATGATTAATCCCAACACGCAATTATGTTCCATCGACATTATAGATGGACATATGGAAGACAGGCTGCAACAGTTAGCCTGAGAATGTTACTTCTTCAAAGCGAGATGTCAAGCAGAACCATCGCGGATAATATCTCAGCTGGTTGAAAGATGTATCGCTTGTACCGAGCTCGTGCAATGACAAACATCTGGCACCAAGTGAGGATAGAGTAGGAGAAATGGAGCGATTGCACTCCTCCCTGTCATAACTGAAATTTTGTGACTATTGAGATTCTACCTTATTTATAAAATTGTATAAATATACCACAAAAATAAATAAACAAGGCTGGACCTTTTTGTGTCGTTTGTAACAGAGTTTTTTAAATTTGAGAGTTAATACATGCAGATCTGAAGATTCTCAATTCTGTCACGACTGTGTTACAAGTTTGCTTCCTTGTATCTCATATTTCATTTCATTTCATATTCTTAATTGATGTGCTTCGTTATAATTTAGTACGACCACTACTATAGCGAATGAATTTTGGTTTCCTGCAATTGCTTACTGTTTTTCCTTTGTACCAGCTATCAGTGGGTGTAAGACCAGTCTGCATTTTCAGAATTCTACACATATTCTCTGCTACATCGGTTATTTCCTTACAATTTTCCTCTATTGTTTATGCATGAGACTATTCCCTGGAAGGAGCCTTACACCATAGGCAGATACATGTTTTTCTCCCACCTCACACCTTTTATTAAAATATAACACAATTATGGGAACGAGCCTTTGATTTGCATCCATATTTTATTTCTGAAACTGTAAATTCTCTTTTATACGACCAAATTGAGACAACACTTAATCTCTCTCTGAAGTCTTTCCTACTTTTACTGTTCCTCCATGACTGTCCCTGAACCAACACAGCCTAATATCAAACCCAGATTATCGAACCAAATGCACATTGCCTTAAACCTTTTCGACACTATTCTTAAAACGACTACTAACCGGGTCGAACTTGAACATTCATGGGAAACCATTGAACAAGATATAACTATCCAGGAACAATTGGAAGCTAGACAACGCCAACGTAGAAATATTCCCTAGTTTCCTTCGCTGAAGGTTAACATTTCTCTCTTCTCCATCCTTTACCCACTTTCAGATGCCTTGACACTGTACTTTTAAGCCTTAAGTACAGACTCAGGAACAACATCTTTCTGGCACCGTTGCCGGGGACCGAAGTTACGAAATCTTTTTCCCTTGGAAAATGACATTTGTTTTTTGTTGAAAGTGTTACCGTTTGATAGTGAACAAAGAGTACACACCTTTTAAGGATTTCTAAATCTTTCACTTGGCGACTCCACAAATAATAAACTGGCATCCGGTCGAAGGAACACCAGGCAAAACCTGGATGGTAAGAATATTACACTCGTTACCGATCCCGAAAAAGATTTTAAAAGCGAGAGGCTCTCTCAAGCCAACCGCTGCAGTTTACAAGCTTAAAACCCCACCTTTGAAGACTAAAATTTCTTCTGAACCCTCAACTTCGCTCAATCCTCTCTTTGATACTAAAGTTTCAATGCCAAATTGCTCTGAAATTAGGAGTGATATTCATCTGATAGTCCCATTAGTACACAAAGGAAAGGACCCTATTGAAAGTTCGTCGGATTTTGATGTACCATCTTTTCTTCAGTTGAATTTCCTGACTTCGCTAAATTCTAAAGAGTGTGTTACACACTCTATTTCCACACCCGTTGGTTCTCCCGATTTCATCTCTTGAAAATCTGAGGAACCGAGTCCTCACGTTCCTTATCTTTCCTCTTCGAATTTCCCTCTTCGCGAAGAAAACAAAGAGTCACTTTTAATTTTCCAAAACCCACTTTATAACTTTCCACAAATAACGATGGCAGCTGCCGGAGGAGGAGGTGGAGGGTTTATTGGAGGAGGAGGGGAAGGAGCCCCTCTAGGAGGAGCTGGAGGCCAAGGGCCTGCCCCCCTCCCAGAGTTTTTGTGAAAGTTGCAGCCAGATATGCTGCCTTAGTATTTCCCGTCCCTCTACATGACCTGCCCAAAAATTACATTAAAAATCTACCAAAATTCACCGGGGAAGGGGATCTAACCGCGACAAAACAAATTAATTTCTTTGATCAATTCGCTAACATTCTAGGTATTGAGCATGAGGACGTATATTCGAGACTCCTTGTCCAAACCTTCGAAGGTCAGGTCCGAACTTGGTTTCGGATCCTACCTGTAACTTCTATCTTGTCTTATGACGCTTTGGAAGATGCTTTCCTCAGACAATGGGGTGAGAGAAAAGACCATCTATATTATTTAACCAAATTTGGGTCTTTAAGGAAAAAGAACTCATAAACAGTCATGGAATTTATTCAGAGATTCAACAAACTGTATAATAAGATCCCAACCGAGGTTAAACTGTCCCAACCCGCGGCCAAGGTGACTTTCGCCGGAGCTTTCGAACCAGATTTTTCACTCCTTTTGTGAGAGAGAAGGGGAGCCACCTTAAACCGAATGCAGGACGATGCGGTAGAAATAGAGTCTAATATGATGGCTTCGGGTAAGCTTAAAGCTAAATTAGAGACTGGAAACCGAGAGACCAAATGCTTTAGAGAACAAGTAGGTCCTTCAGGGTCAAATAGATCCGCAGACGATAGGGTGGATGATATGGCCAGAGTGATTAAAGAACTGGAAAATAAAATATCCAGAATGGAACTTGAACAGGCTAAATCTGACTCTTTCCCAAAAACATATTTCAAGAGGAACCCCAACCCCCCGAACCAACAAAGACAAATAAAAAATGAGGATAAAAAAATACAAGCTCCCTTAAAGAACGAAAATTTCATAGGAGCGAACGATTTTCAAGACTTCGAAGATTCGGATAATGATGTCACGAACTTCAGTGATGACTGCACTCAACCATATCTGACTCGTGAAGACTATGAAAAATCCCTAAACACGCAACAACTGGTGAATAAGGGTGAAGAAAGTGATCACACTGATCTCTGTGAATCTCAACCCAAAACTGACATGATAATGGCTGAGTTTCAACCAAAGTACAACTTAAGATCTAAGAGTAAGCCCACCTCAACTGCTCAACCCAAGAAAATCCTTCAAAGAGGTCAAGCTTATGATCCTCCTTCGGAAGAGACCTTATTACCCAACAACAAAATGAAAATGGTAAGCGCACAAGAGTCCGAAGTGGAAAAAGTTGAAACTCAGGCACAAGGAACCGAACCGGTAAATAAAGTTACGTCTTCAACCAGGACCATGAGTGATAAAGCGGTCCAAACAAATAAGTCGGAAAGGAAGGATTCAGAAGTCTCAACCAAAGAAACATACAAGGTGAGCGGAACTTTCAGTTTTGAATATGAGATAAATAAAATTAAGATACCAATCCCTTTGGTAGAATTAGCAAAAAACCCCGTTTATCGGAAGCAAATTACCAAAGAGATGGGCGTCTCTGAACTAGAAATCCAGTCTGATGTTTTAAACCTGGAAGATGATAAACCTAACATCACCTTTGGTCCCCATTTTGAAGGGGCCAAAGACACCATTGCTCCCTTTTATATCACTCTGAATGTGTATGATCAATTGCTGCACAATTGCATGTTAGACTCCGGAGCCTCCCATAACGTTATGCCCAAGATTATTATGGAAAAATTGGGTCTCCAAATCACCAGACCTTATGGAGATCTGTACTCTTTTGACTCAAGAAGGGTTAAGTGTATGGGGATGATTAAAGATCTGGTAGTTACCCTGGCACATGTTCTAATTAAGAGTATCCTGATGGATGTGGTTATCGCAGATATTCCCCCTAAGTATGGCTTGCTGTTATCTAGGTCATGGGGAGCCAAGTTGGGGGGTTCTCCTCATTTGGACATGACGTATGCCACAATTCCTATGTTCGGTGGTCAGTTCACTCGTTTGTACAGGGAAACAAGATTAGCATATACCGTGAGTGACCCTCAAAACCCAAACAATTTCCCTATTTACATTGCGGACCAAGATCTAGGAAATTGTATCTTGTCTTTTGATAATGGTTTAGATGGTTGCCCGGAAGAAAACGATATAGAGCGAGAAGAATCAGATTACATGATAGAAGATCTGTGTAACACTGGTGTCTGGAAAATGTATTTTGATGGTGCTTCATCTTCTGAAGGGGCGGGTGTAGGAGTGCTTTTAGTAGCTCCCGGAGGTAAGTTTGTTGTTCCTTTTTCCTATCGATTGCAATGGGACATAGATTACACTAACAACGTATGCGAATATGAAGCGTTGATCTTACGATTAGAGGCTACAAAAAAGATAAATATAAGTAACTTGGAGGTATATGGTGATGCAGAGTTAATAGTCAAACAAATAAACCGACAGTACCTAGCCAAGCATCCCAGACTAAGAACATACAAAAATTGTGCTTGGGATCTCATGGAAAACTTTTTCTCATCCGTAAATGTCCATTTTATCCCTCACGCAGAGAATCTACATGCTGATGCATTGGCAAAGACAGCTTCAACCTTCTCTCCTCCCATGACTTTCAAATTGAAGTATCACATTGAAATCAAATACAAACCCTCTATACCAAACAAGATCCGACACTGGCAGGTCTTTGAAGATGACGAACAAATTAAGAAATTCCTTGCAGCAGTGGGGGAATTCTCCGAAACTCATGCAGACCAAGAAAATAAAAACGACCCGATGTGGATCATGCAAGAGGGGGAAGATCCTAAAACCTTCCGAGAAAAAATTGCGGATCATCGTATGCTAGTCCTTAAAAGCAACCAGATTCTGAAAGGCTTGATCCCTTTAGAAAGACTTTTTGATTAGAATGACGTATCTGTGAAATCCACTTTGCAGCCCCAACCAGAAGAAGTGGAGGATTGTGATATATGAACTGAAAAAGAATCCAGGGTGGTAAAAATATCCAAGTTCCTCCCTCCCGAAGTAAAAGATAAGTACAAAGACCTACTCAGACAATATAAGGATGTTTTTGCCTGGTCTTGTGATGAGTTGAGAACGTATGACACTTCCATAATTGATCACAAGATACCTTTGAAGCCTGGGGTCAAACTGTTTAGGCAAAAGCTTAGGAAAATTAACTCCATTTTGTTACTTGTAATCGAAAAAGAAGTTAAAAAAATTTTAGACGCGAAAATAATCGTACCTCTGAGATACTCGGACTGGGTAGCGAACCTGGTCCTGGTCAAGAAAAAGAGCGAGGAAATCAGACTGTGTGTGGATTTCCAAAACTTAAATAAGTCATCTCTCAAGGATAATTATCCGCTGCCTAAAATGGACCATGTGTTAGAAAAATTTGTCGGAGCAAACCAAATGTCTATGATAGATGGGTTCTCTGGTTATAACCAAATCTCCATGAATGAACAAGACAGGGAAAAAACTGCTTTCACCACATCATGGGGGACGTTCATGTATGAAAAAATGCCTTTTGGTTTGATGAATGCAGGGGCCACTTTCCAGCGAGCTATGGAGATCGCTTTCGTAGGAGTAAGGGACAAGTTCGTAGTCATTTACCTCGACGATTTGACGGTTTTCTCTAAAATTGATGAAGAACACTTGATGCATCTCAAACAGACCTTCGAAAAATGCCGCAGGTTTGGTCTATCTTTGAATCCAAAGAAATCACATTTCACTATGCGGGAAGGTAAGATTTTGGGCCATATCGTATCTAGGGATGGAATCAGGATTGATTCTAAGAGGATTGAAGCAATAGATACTATAAATATTCCCAGAAATGTAAAAGAGATTCAATCTTTCTTAGGAAGAATACATTTTTTACGAAGGTTTATCCCCAATTTCACTGAGATTGTCAAATTGATCACAGGGATGTTGAAGAAGGACAGCGGAGTAAACTGGACAACCGAGGCCAGAGCATCGTTCGTGCATATTAAAAAGGTCATAAGTGAGGCACCTGTGTTAGCAAGCCCAAACTATCTGAAAGATTTTCTTATCTTTTCATTTGCCTCTGAACATACTATCGCCACGGTGCTCCCACAAAAGAATGAAGAAGGATTCGAATAACTGATCACGTTTTTTAGCAAGAGCCTTAGAGACATAGAACTGAAGTATGACATAATAGAAAAACAGGTGTACACAATGGTAAAAGCACTAAAAGCATTCATAACTTATGTACTACATTCAAAGATAATCGCGTACGTGCTTACCAGTTCTGTGAAAGATATATTGGTACAGCCAGACAGTGACGGAAAAAGAGGGCGATGGCTCGCTAAAATCCAAGAATTCGATCTGGAAGTTAAACCGACCAAATTGATAAAAGGGAAAGGCCTGGCCAAACTCTTAGCTGAGTCAAATTTCAGAGCCCTTGATATCAATTGCCTGCAGGAAGGTGACGAAGACACAGACCTGAACGAGCTGGATGAAGAAACAAGTCCAACCCAGATCGAAGAAAAGTTCTTATAATCGAGCTGGTACAGAGATATAGTGTCATACCTGCTAACCCTAAAAGTCCCAAATGAACTATCACCATCTAAATCCAGAACTTTAAATCTCCATGCAGTTAAATATTCTATCGCCAAAAGTCAGCTATATTGGAAATACCCACTCGGTTTCCTATTAGCCTGTTTAGTCGAATCGAAAACTCAGCGGGTTATAGACGAATTTCATGAGGGAGTCTGTGGGGGGCATCACGCATGGAGAGATACAACTTACAAGATCTTGAGGGTTGGGTACTACTGGCCGAAACTCTTTTCGGACGTCAATGCCAAAGTCCATACCTGCAACCCTTGTCAACTATTCGCAGGTAAACAGAAGCTCTCGGAACTGCCTCTAGTTCCAGTAAAAGCTGAAGCCCCATTTCAACAATGGGGTCTAGACTTCATAGGTGAGATTAATCCCCATTCCAGTGCTCAACATAAGTGGATCTTAACATCTATAGATTATTTTACTAAGTGGGTGGAAGCCATTCCAACCAAAAGGGAAATAGACTCGGTGATAATCGATTTCTTGGAAGATAATATTTTGTCAAGATTCGGTTGTCTCTGAAAGATAGTTACTGACAATGCCCAGGCCTTTAAATCTATGGCTATGATCAACTTCTGTCAAAGGTATAACATTGTTCTTGGCCATTCCACAACATATTACCCTTAGGGGAATGGATTGGCCGAGTCATATAACAAGGGCCTGGTAAATATAATCAAGAAAGTATTGGATGAAAATAAAATGTCTTGGCATGTGCACTTAAAATACGCATTATGGGAAAACTGCATCAACACTAAAAGGTCTATCGACATTTCGCCATTCCAAATGGTATATGGGACAAATTTTGTTCTACCTATAAACCTAGCACTACCAATGATGAAGTTATGGCAGGATCAAAATGAAGAACCCAATCATGTAACCAGGAGAATTAATCAGCTGATTGAGGTTCAACAACATAGAGTTGAAATTGATGAAAAGATGCAGAAGTACCAATATGATATGAAAGCATTGTTCGATCGCAAGGAAAAGGACAGGGAATTCCTCCCAGACGATTTAGTGCTAAGATGGGATGCAAGAAAGGAAGAATCCGCGAAGCATAGTAAATTTGACCACCTCTGGTATGGACCATTCAGGGTCTCGGCTCCGGAAGGAAAAAATTCTTTCCTACTGGAAAATATAGACGGAGAAGTCTTCAATGCCCCTGTCAACGGGTGGTATTGAAAGCATTACATGACGTAACAGTTGCCAGATCCAAAAAAAATAAAACAAAAATAAAAATAGATATAAATAAATAAATAAATTTTATTATATATATTTTGTACATGCATGTATTTTCATTTAAACATTGCTTTTTGGTTTTCTGTTTTTCCGTTCATAAACTTTTGACACATTTCGGATAAGATTCGTATTTGTCTTTTACAGGATTCCGGTTGCATATGAAACAAACAGGAGGAGTAAATTGAAAGTCGATGTCAGAAATAAATCGGCATACATAGGTGATACCTAAAGTAATTTCATATTGCACAAAGAAAGTAAAATGAAAAGGTAAAGATGAGATTTCTCAAAAGACATGTTATAAAGGACTGTTAAAGAAAACCGAGGTAACACCATTCAAACTGCAGTATTAAGCTGAAATGATAGATAACAGAGTTGTTTCTTGGTTTGATAATCCCTGAAAAATTTAAGACAATTTAAACGATTCTCCCAATCTAAAAACAATCAGTCAAAGTAAATTATCCCCGAAAATATCCACAAGAGTCAGTCTTGAATTGTTTGACCTCTGTGTTTTTAGACAATAATTCACTACCTGGCATCCTTTCTATATTCGAGTTTAACTTTTAAAAAGTCACCATCTTTTCATTTCATATACGAAGGATTAAAAGTTTTTCGTTTCAACCTCGTGAGTTTCAAAACAGATTGTGGAAAGAAAGTGGGTCTTCAAATCTACTCGATCCCCTGCTAAGGGAAGGAACGTTTAGAGTGATCCTAACTTTCCTAGGTTTTTCAACGACATCGGAGGATTGAAGCTTGCTCAAATGGAATGCCCTTAAAAAGTTATTTTCCTTTTCTCCCCAAGAACGAAGATGTTGTGAAGGTCAAGAGAAGGTTGGTACCGAGTAATCAAAGTAAGTTGACAGACCTATAATGCAAAATATTACACATATATCATCCCTGATACACACTGATTACTCCCATCTTCGCGCTCTAAAAAGTAAATTATAAGACAGGTGGTGAAAGGAAATTCATAAATGATTGCCCCCACCTAGTCCAAGAGACGATGAAAGGAAATTCAGAAATGATTGCCCTCGTCTCAACATTTAAATACATAAATATATTCCGAAGTGGTGAAAGGAAATTCAGTAAAAAGGGGCCAGATAACTTCACCGGGGTACTGAACAGGCTCGCTGGAAGTGAAGCAATGTCTGAGATATATGTAAGGCTGTTATACATGAATATCACTCTACTCTGGTAACCAATGCTTTTTTAAAACCTGATCCACATCCCAAATTCAAACGGGACTCCCCAATTAAAAAAATATAATCTTATTCTTTTAGTGCAAGCCGATAACCACAAGATCTGTTGGGTCTCCTAGCACTGTTTCGATTGTCTTCAAACACACCTGAATTTAATAGTGGGAAAGGGAAAATTGTGAAAGGGACTACATCTATGTTTAAAAAGAATATATGATTTTGTAAAATCTTTTCTAGGTAAAGAACGAAGTCTTTTTCCCCCTTTCGTACCCTCTTCTCAGGAACCTTTTCGCTTGATTGAGCTTTTGACTCAATTTACCCAATATTGGCACGTGGTCTACTGTTCTTCCCGCCTCACAGGAAGGCGGGATCCCTAGTTGGAGCCTATGTTGAAGCCACCCTTGTTTTTCTAGCCCTTCACAAGTTCCATCCTTAATGCTTGAAATCTAAAAATGGTTTTCATTTTTTTCCTCTGAGAGGTCGATGATCTCTGAAGCTTGATCACGCGAGCAGCGATGATTATTCCACTCTCGAAACAAGTCCTACCTGTCGTAAAATTTTTCCTCTTTCGTTCTACTTCAGGATCTCATAGATCGGATACTATAACTCATGCAGTTCACACATCCCGAGTCATGAAACAACGAAGTCGTTTTAACTTTTCACTCAAAACAGTAACGAGGGTAAAGTTTTCCCCAACTCATGATTAAATGTCGTCGGGGTTTCGCACCTCGACGTTCGCCAAACCCAAAAAATTATTTTCATAGCCCCGATAGACGGGAACACGAGGTCCTTATTTGAGTAACTCATGTCAAGGATAAAGGCAAAATCTAACCGTGGTAAAAAATTTCTCTCGGCGTTTCGCCACTCGACGTTATTTTTTTTTTGAAAGTTACACTATCTAAACCCCAACTCGCGAAATCACGATGCAGTTATAACATGATTAATTAATCACTTAATCCAAGATTATCTTCCCTTTAATTAAGTCATTTTATCGTGATCTCGCGGCTTCGCAACTCGGCATGTAAATCTCCCAGAAACTTATCTTCGAAGCTCCGGGTCGCGATATGGCGAATATAATAATTATAAAATTAATCAAGCCCCAAATCACGATTACCTTTTATTAACCAAAATTGAGCTTCGCGGTCTCGGGTGTTAGAGAATCAAAATGTTGAAGTAAAATTACCGATATAATGAATACCGAAACATTGTTAACAACGGTAAAATTGGATTAATTAAGCTAAATCAATGAATATCCCGTGCTTTGATGTCTACACGATTTACGAGGTAGCCCTTTTCCTCCATGCGCCAACTGAAATTTTAAAACCACCAAAATTTATTACATTAATGAGGAAATAGGGTAAATCAATGTATAAGATCCGATTTTTTATGGCAGAATTTATTTCCAAATGTGATTTGACAGACTTGTTCTGAAAGGTACCGAGTTTTTTGAGTATATATCAGAGCTGTATTTTATTATAACAAATGCATTTTCATAGCACACATAGCTCACCACCTCTGAGTAAACTGACTTCTGTATGTATACGCAGTTCTATCGCAGAAGAGCTAAAACGCAAGCTTCAGCTATGGCTCCGCGAAAAGCAACAAAGGTGAATGTTGAGGTTTCAGGACAAGGCTCAGACAATGTCTCTGATACTTCGCCCTGAAGTATCAACTCGGTCCCGAAATGGTCATATGTTTCAGATATTCTGCAAGCAGAACTCATGGATTATTCCGATGACTCCGATGACAATGAAAGAGATGATTTAACCACCAAGTACAAAATAGTCCTCCAATCCGGAATGCACAGAGTAGCAGCCAGACCGCGATTGCTTCCATATTATGATATGGTCCGATGGGCATTGGACCATGTGGACATACCGACGAGGACTATCAGGAACGAACAGAGAGTCACCATCGGGACTTTCATGCCGGAGCACTTTCAAACCATGTATAAGCTACCCACAACGTCCGAACACACATAGGGCGCTGAGTTCTTGGAAGAATTCAAGGAGAAGGAATGCGAATAGTATGATAAAACCATGTCTAGTTTGATAAAGGATTGGGTTTCAAACACCGCAAAGTTCAGAGCTGATACCCACGACATATATTCAATCGCTTCGTTAGAACCACAATACAGATATGTGGCCATGATGACATGCCGGTTATATGGGAAAGAGGACACATCACATTTTTTCCTTGCATGGGTGCCTCTAATGTTTCGGGTTGCCGAAGGCAGTTCCTTTAACTGGGCAAAGATGCTTTTAGATAGCTTGACCAATCGGGTCATAGAGTATCGGGAGCAGAAGGAGAATGGGAAAGCGTCGTCATTCTTCATGTCCGCATACATTATGGATGCCAAAGCCGAGGCGACAGCCCTGGAAGACTTAAATTTGATCTCCATCGAATACAAGAAGCACGATCCACAGAGGGTCATGAGAAATCATTTGGCCAATTGCGGGCTCAAGAGATTTGAGCATGAGAATTCACCCTCGGACGACATTTTCCGAGGAGCAAGGTCCTGTGAGGATATTCTAGCCCGGATACAATCCTTGGCACCCGATGAAAGAGCCGATGTTCTGAAGTTCCAGGAACATCGACGTAGCTGTCTTCCTGCTGTGTTGCGAGGAGAGGGTCCAGGTATTTCGAAAACGAAACAGAAGGATGCCGAAGGTGCTAAGGAGGTGAATCTTGACCAAGGAAAACATAAGGATGAGGGGGAACAAATGCAGAATCCGAAGACATAAATAAAGACTCCAGAACTGCCGAAAAAGCAGAATCCAGAGACAGAAATAAAAACTCCAGAACTGCCGAAGAAGAAGATTCCTGTCGATACTCCGGGAAAATCAGCGAAACAGATCGAAGAACCCATCACATCAGTCACCCCCTTGCAGTCGACGTAGGGAAATATCGATGAGGGATGGATATTCAATGAAGAGCTGAGGCCCATAAGAGTAGAAGAACTTTTTCCGAGTGAGTTTTTCTTCGATAAAAAGAGAAAGGAGGTAGTGAAAAGGGAATTCTATCAAGAAGGAGAGTCGACTGCCAAAAAATATAAAGTTATGACTGAGGGAAAGGATAAAAAGAGTGAGCAATTCGCCACTAAAATAGTAGGGACACTAGGAGCATATGCCTCGATGAATCAATTCTCAGTCGGGCTCTTAAATAATCAACTTAAAAGAAAAAATCGCCTAATTAGGACCCTTGAAGCCAGACTAGCCACAACAATAGAAAATGCTAATGACCAGGCGAGCATGGGAATAGAGCAGGCCAGATTGGCCGATAAAAATGAGATAGAGATGCTCAAAACTAAGCTTGAGCAAGCACAGCTGGTGGTCCGGGATGGTCGGATGCAAGCAAGCCAGCAGAGGGATTTGATCAAACAACTGCAGGCTAGGGTAGAGACCGCCGAGAGCGGAATGATAAACATTGAGATGTTCAAATCCCAGGTGATCGAGATTTGGAGCAGAGTCTCTGCGGCACAGTGAAATTTTCTTGCCAAGATATAAGCGATCCGAGACAACTGTTTGTTGGTAAATCAGGTGTTCGGGAGATTATCTGCCAGAGAAAGGGATGCCAGAGAAGCTCGGGTCGCCTTCCAGGAGGCTGTGATAGCTACGAACAACAGGGTTTCGGCAGGTACTCCTAGGTTCACCATTTCAGAGAAAACCAGTGGAAACATTCTGTTAAAGGAATGAGAGCATAACATCGCCAAAGGAAAACAACAAGCCCAAAAGATAACCAATTCCTTAGAGGAGGCCTTTAATTCTATAGACGACGATCTGTTGGGTATTGACAGTGGAGGTAACGCCGAAACGTTGATGCAAATGAATGTGGAAAGGATTTCGCTTGATTTGAAGGAAAATGAAGAAAGATATTTGGCCGATATCTCTCAGATGACTATGGTAGACATAATCCAAGTGGAGAAATGCATGATTAAGCCCAGCACGCAATTATGTGCCATCAACATTATAGATGGACAGATGGAAGATAGGCTGCAGCAGTTAGCTTGAGAATGTTACTTCTTCGAAGCGAGCTGTCAAGTAGAAACATCGCGGCTAATATCTCAGCTGGTTGAAAGATGTATCGCTTGTACCGAGCTCGTGCAACGACAAACATCTGGCACCAAGTGAGGACAGAGTAGGAGAAATGGAGCGATTGCACTCCTCCCTGTCATAACTGAAATTTTGTGACTATTGAGATTCTACCTTATTTGTAAAATTGTATAAATATACCACAAAAAGAAATAAACAATGCTGGACCTTTTTGTGTCGTTTGTAATAAAGTTTTTTACATTTGAGAGTTAATACATGCAGATCTGAAGATTCTCAATTCCGTCACGACTATGTTACAAGTTTGCTTCCTTGTATCTCATATTTCATTTCATTTCATATTCTTAATTGATGTGCTTCGTTATAATTTAGTACGACCACTACTATAGCAAATAAATTTTGGTTTCCTGCAATTGTTTACTATTTTTCCTCTGTACTAGCTATCAGTGGGTGTAAGACCAGTCTGCATTTTCAGAATTCTACAAATATTCTCTGCTACATCAGTTATTTCCTTACAATTTTCCTCTTCTGTTTATGCATGAGACTTTTCCCTGGAAGGAGCCTTACACCATAGGCAGCTAAATGTTTTTCTCCCACCTCACACCTTTTATTAAAATATAACACAGTTACTGGAACGAGCCTTTGATTTGCATCCATATTTTATTTTTGAAACCATAAATTCTCTTTTATACGACCAAATTGAGACAACACTTAATCTATCTCTGAAGTCTTTCCTACTTTCATTGTTCCTCCATGACTGTCCCTGAACCAACATAGCCGAATATCGAACATGGATTATCGAACCAAATGCACATTGCCTTAAACCTTTTTGACACTATTCTTAAAACGGATACTAATCGGGTCGAACTTGAACGTTCATGGGCAGCCATTGAACAAGATATAACTATCCAGGAACAGTTGGAAGCTAGACAACGCCAACATAGAAATATTCCCTAGTTTCCTTCGCCGAAGGTTGACGTTTCTCTCTTCTCCATCTTTTACCCACTTTCGGATGCCTTGACACTGTACTTCTAAGCCTTAAGTACAGACTCAGGAACAACATGTGCTATATACTTTATGGTTTGCAAAATGTTGATCTTTGGACTAGAGTTTTTGTTGAATGAAACAAAATGGAATTTGACTAGTGCTAATGAAGGGTGTGAAAAAAGGCGCGAGCCTCAGACATGGGTAATTCTCCTAGTACGTGCTTCGTCCACCCTCCCATACGACAGGCTCATGAAGTCGAAATTCTCATGCCCATACACCATGTTCTAAGGGTTAGATTTCCCATATTGTATGCCATGTTCACCGAGCATCTTGTCCCATCCCTATGCCAGCTTAATAGATGCATATTTCCCATGCACACGCTATACACACACCAAATATTTCACCTTTAACTATATAAATCCTACTATGGAAAATACTATCTACTTTACTATCAATGGAAGAACCTTCCATATAATGAACTTTCATAGGATTGCGACAAAAATGAAAATTGATGGAAGACCGGTTTTTATGCAGTTTTGATTTGAACCGACGATCACTTAGTGGCTTCTTCTAGCGTTCAACTAATTCCACTAGTGATTACCTAAAGGATTAGTAAATAATAGTTGCGTGGGCTAGGTATCGAGTTGGGAACTTATTATAAATGAACCCTTTTGGCAAGAATCCACGCATTTCACCCTTGTGCGATGAATCGTATGATTCTTATGTGATGCACTCCCCCCTTAACATTTCAACCCGCAGGTCGGAAGAATCGCATGCTCACAGGATCTTTCCTTTCACACGGCCCGAAGAACTCTAACGAATCTTAGGTCGGAAGATTCGCATTCTCACAGGATCTTTCCTTTCACACGGCCCGAAGAACTCTAACGAATCTTTCTATTTCCCTATCAGAAAATCTGCACCCACAACAAGCTCTTCATAGGATCCCCTCTTTACACTTGGGAGATTGGACTTCGCGACTTAGCGAATCTAGTGGTCAGGCGTTGGTCTCTTGAATCCCCGAAACCCGACAACTAGTCAACGCTGACCTTTTCCTATTGGGGTTTTCCCTATTGCGATTTTTGTGATCACGATGTCAAACAACCTTCTCTCTCCGACTCCCGAATCTCAATTTTCCGAAACTCCGATGCACTCGCGAGTTGACCTTTCAACGCCCTTCACCTCATCGGTGTTTCAGACTTCGCAATATCGTGAATCCTAATGCAATTTTTTCAGAACTTTACTTTCCACGAGACTCCGAAATGACGTGCCACTTGTCCACTCGCTGACTCCTCCGTGGCCCCACACAAATCCTCTTGGCTTTCAGGATATCGCATTTCATGATTTCGCGATTCCCATTGCAATGTTTACGGGACTTCCACCCACGAAACCTCGATATAGAATCCTTGTGTAAATCCGACGACCCTTATGGTTCGGATCTACGGTCCTGCCCCTCCTGAGCTTTGAACCTATCGGGAATACTCACCGTATCTCCCCTCCTCCTCTGTGAGATCTAATGGCTTCACGGAAATTCGTGAACTCTCCTCAGAGAATTCTGATCATCCGTCCTTCCTGATGATTTCTGAAAAATGAACCAAGTGTCCCTCCGTGAAAACTCGTCCACCCTCACACAAACCTGTGACGCCTTCTTAATCCTTCACGGTACAACTTCTCTAAACTGTCCTTCAATAGTTTTGAAGGCCTTATCCTTCCTGAGATTTTTCACTCTTTTGCCTCTTCTAGAAAATCCCTTGCACGCACTCCTTGCGACAGACTTTCAAACACTCCTAAGTGTTGAAATTTCTTTGAGCCTGCGCACACCTGCAGCAGCAGTCTTTCAATACTTCGCTCAGGTTCACAACCCTGAGACTTCACTCGGCCTGCGCACTCCTTGCATGGCTCCTGTGCTCAATTGCACTTCTGTGTGGAAGAGAACAAAAGTTAAACTACCTGAGTCCTTTGTCAACGCACTCCTTGTGGACACTTCAACTGCACTCCTTGCAGGAACTCTGGCTCAGGTAGAGAAACAATTGAAACTCATTACTACTTCCTTTCAGACTTCAAACTCAAACATGAAATCATATACACAACATATAAAGCAAATTCATAACAGGAAGCAAACATTCATGAGAATATCATTCAACACCAATACATAGAGAACAAACACGAAACCATGCATTTGAATCAAACTCTTTCTATTAATCCAAATATATGTACATGGGTGTTCTTACACAACTCTCTGCTTTTCCTCTATGCTCTTCAATTATTCTTTCTGATCTTATTTTACAATACACAATGAGGGTGTCTATATCTCGTTTCCCTCTTGCGCCCTAAAACTGTCTAATCTAGAATTGAATTCTACCTACTTGCATTAACTACTTTAAATTCCTTCTATCTGCTAAGGACGAGAGAAAATCGCTCAAGGTCCGTTTACATTATACAAGTGCGCTTCATTAAATTTCCACATTTATGTTCGCACATCAATTCCAAGAGAAATTCAAAATTTATGCTGGCTTGTCCAGCTGTCCTTCGCTTCCGCGCTGGCTCGCTTGATGTTGGAGATGCTCCTGCATCATACTCCCTCGCTTGAAAATTTTCATGGGCTCCTATCCATGAGCTCACGCATTGTTCGTCCATGCCTCTGTATCTCTGCTTAAGTCTCCCAGTTGGCATCTTCATCTGGATGGTGCTTCCATTTGACCAGATACTCAAAGTATTGCCTCCGCCTGGTCTTCTTGCTCACTCTTTTATCCAATATACGCTCCATTTGCGGCTTATCTGGCACTGGAATCTTCTTTGTCCACTGGATCATTGGCTGCTCATTTCTAGTCTCTATTTCCCCAGCTCTGTATGGGTACAAATCTGAGATATTGAATATCGGAGAAATTCTAATCCCATCGGGTAATTCAATCTCGTAAGCATTCACCCCAAATTTCTTCAAGACCCTACATGGTCTGATTTTCTTCATCTTCAGTTTATTATATGTTCCCCTCGGGAACCTTTCTTTCCTCAAATGTACCAGAACCAACTCACCAACCTCAAACTGAAGTTGTCTTCTGTGCTGATCAACTCTGCGCTTATATTCCTGACTTGAATTCAACAATTGCTCCTTCACCTGGCTATGAAGTTCCTTCATTGCCTCTGCGAATTCTTCTGCACTAGCGCTCCTAGTCACAGTCTGTTCTGAATCCCTCAACTCAGAAATTCCTCTCGGCTGCATGCCATAAACAACCTGAAATGGAATTTTCCCTGTGCTCCTGTTAACTTATTCGTTATAAGAAAACTCTGCCTGTGGTAATATGTTGTCCCACTGGCTGTGGTGTTCTGTCACCAAGCTTCTCAGCAAGTCTCCCAGACTTCTGTTCACTACTTCTAACTATCGATCCGTCTGAGGATGATAATATGAACTATACGACAAGTTAGTTCCCAGCTTCTTCCATAAGTTCCTCCAAAAATTCCCTATGAACTTTGTATCTCGATCTGAAACTATGCTCCTTGGTAAGCCATGAAGTCGAATGACTTCTTTGAAAAACAGATTCGCAATGTGAGTTGTGTCACTGGTTTTCTGACATGGAATGAAGTGTGCCATCTTGGAAAATCTATCCACCACCACAAAGATTGAATCACAACCTCTTTGTGTTCTTCGCAACCCCAATACAAAATCCATGCTAATTGCATCCCACGACCTCTCTGGTATGGGCAATGGTTGATAAAACCCCGCATTCTGCTTCCTTCCCTTTGAATGCTAGCAAATTCTGCATCTGTCCATGAATTTCTTGACGTCTTCTCGCATTCCTGGCCAAAAATATGACTCATTCAACTTTGCAAACATCTTGTCGTGACCAAAGTGCCCTACTAATCCTCCACTGTGTTTCTCCTTTAGCAAGTTCTCCCTCATGGAGCATTTCGGAATACACAGTTGATTACCTTTAAATAGTAATCCATCCTAGATCATGTATTCTACCCATTTACTTTTATCTCTGAGAACTAAATTCTCAGCTGCTTCATATGCTTCCTTAAAATCTGGATCATCTGCGTACATGTCCCTGAGATCATCAAAACCTAATGTTTTGACCTTGAACTCCTGCAACAACCAACACTTCCTTCTCAAAGAATCAACCACTTTGTTAGCAGTACCCGAAATATGTTTAATCACAAAAGTGAAATTTTGCATATACTCAACCCATTTGACATGTCTTTGATTCAACTTTTCCTGTCGAGTCACAAACTGCAATGCATGATTGTCACTGTACAGGACAAACTCTTTCGGGATCAAGTAATGTCTCCATTTCTTTAACGCCTGGATAATAGCATATAAATCCTTATCATAAGTGGAGTATTTCACTTTCGCTTCATTCATCTTCTCGCTGAAATATGCTATCGGCCTGTCTTCCTGACTCAAGACTGCCCCGATTGCAAATCCACTTGCATCTCATTTCACTTGAAATGTCTTCTGGAAATCCGGCAACACCAGAACTGGTTGTTCCATGATCTTCCTTTTCAACAGGTTAAAACTCTTTTCAGCCTCTTCTGTCCAATGAAAAGATTTATGTCTTTTCTTCACTGTGTCCATCATTTCTGCGCTAATTCCACTGAAATTCCTGATGAATTTTCGGTAGAAGCTATCCAATCCGTGAAAACTTCTCACCTCAAAGATATTCTTTGGTGATGGCCAATTCTTGATCGCTTCCACCTTATCTGGATCCATCCTCAACTCATTTGCTGAAATAACAAACCCCAAGTAAATGAGCTCTGTCTTCATGAATGAAGACTTCTTCATGTTTATCAACAACTTCTCATGCTGCAATCTCTGCATTACTATAGCCAAATGCTTCAGATGCTCTGCCACTGTTTTACTGAAAACCAATATGTCATCCAAATACACAATGACAAATTTTCCGATGAACTCCCTCAGGACTTCGTTCATCAATCTCATGAAAGTACCTGGCACATTTGTTAAGCCAAATGGCATAACAAGCCATTCATACAACCCTTCGTTAGTTTTGAATGTTGTCTTCCACTCATCACCTTCTCTCATGCGGATTTGATGATAACCGCTTTTCAAATCAATCTTTGAAAAATACTTTGCTCCACTCAAGCAATCCATCAGAT
>SNQJ01S0028046.1:178553-198642 GCA_010110895.2 Picea sitchensis | reverse complement strand
CTTTGAAAAATACTTTGCTCCACTCAAGCAATCCATCAGATCATCCATCCTCGGCAATGGAAACCTGTACCTGATGGTTATTTTGTTAATCTCCCTCGAGTCAGTACACATCCTCCAGCCTCCGTCTTTCTTCGGACTGAGTACTGTTGGAACAACACATGGACTCAAGCTTTATCTGACTAACCCTTTGTCCAACAACTCCTGGACTTGCCTTTTAACCTCTTCATTTTATTGCGGCGTCAATCTGTATGCAGCTTTGTTTGGAAAACTGGCTCCTGGTATGAGATAAATATGATGACTCACACTCCTAATTGGTGGCAACGAATGAGGTAGTTCGTCCACTACTATATCAACGAACTCTTCCAGCAGTTCCTGAACTTCTTCTGGTAAATCATCCACCCTTGTGTTGGTCAAAAAAATTCTTGGCTTCCTGACCACAATAAACTGTGGATCCTCCTTCTTCTTAACCTCATTAAGGAGTTCCTTCCCACTCATGAGAAAAATCGTGTTGCTTACTTCTGGATTAACCTCCTTATCCTTGATTGGAAGCAACATGTGTGTCCTCCCATTCTTCTCTAGGGTGTATGTGTTCATTCTCCCATCATGAATCACATTTCTGTCATATTGCCATGGTCTACCCAGCAGTAGATGAAAAACATCCATAGGAATGACATCACATAATATCTTATCATTATATCCTCCTATCTTGAATTCAACTAAACATTGTTTAGTGAGAGTTACCTGGTGTCCTTTCTGTAGCCACGAAACTCTGTATGGGCTTGGATGATCAGTCGTCTCCAGCTCCAGCTTCTCTACCATCTCCGTAGAAACGAGATTATCTGTGCTACCACTGTCTACAATGACCTTGCACACCCTGTCCTTGGTCTTGCAAGCAATCCTAAAAAGTCTGGTCCTTTGGACTGAAATCTCCATCTCCTTCTCGGGTGTCAAAAGAACTTTCTGCATCATCAACGATCTTCCGCCTTCAGTGTATTTGGCCTCAATATCCCGCCTCTGTGCCTTGGTGATGTGAGCTTCTCCACTTTATTTCTTCTTGTCTGGACACTCATACAACTTGTTCCCATTCTTCCCACATGTGAAGCATGTTATTACTCCACCTCTTCCTCTTTCTCTGCCTCTAGTACGAGGAAAAGTGTTGTTGTTAGCATAATATCCTCTCTGCTCAGTATGCTGTCCTCTCTGTGAGGTTCCACCTCTCTCAGTTTGAGTCTGAGGTTTCTTCCAGTTTTCTTTGGGCTTCTGATATTTGTCTTGGGCAACTGATTTGCCTCCGGGCTGACTTCTGCCTCGGCCTCTTTGACTCTGCTTTCATCTCAGCTTCTTTTTCGCCTTCAGAGCCATTTGATAAGCATCTTCCACCATTCGGATGGTTACCATGCTCATCTCATCCTTGATATCATATCTCATGCCATTCATGTATCTGGCAACTTTTTCATCATCGCTCTCCCGATGACTTGTCCTGATGTTCAGTTTGTAGAATTCCTCAGTGTATTCTTTCACTGTCATCAGCTTCTGTCTAAGGTTCTACATCCTCCTGAACAAAGTAATTTGATAATCCCAGGGGATGAATTTTGCCTTCATCTTTGTGATCATTCTATCCTAGCTTTTGATCTTCTACTTGCCTTTGCAGCATTTGTCAGCTTGTAGTTCATCCCACCACAATGTTGCATGTCCTTTCAATCTTGTGACAACATGCTTGACTTTCTTGTCCTCTTCAACATCTTCATAGTCGAAGTATGTGTCTAGAGCTCTAATCCAGTCTAGAAGCTCCTCTGCATCCAAGTTTCCCTCATAAACTGGAATGTCCATCTTCGCTCTTTCATTCATTCTTGCAATATCTCTAATCAAACGTTCGTTTGATGCATCTTCGGCTGCAACTTCTTCTTCAGGTTCAGCCTCAACTTACTCTCGGAATCACTAAGATCCCCCACACTGACTGTGCGTCTTTGTGCTGTCTCCATATCTTCGAGTCTAGCTCGTAGATCACACATATCTCTCTCCATTGTTGGATCTGTCATTTGCCTGCCTCTTCTTCTCGGCATTTACCTCTCCTCCGGTGGATCGGGTGTCTGCATGTCCCTTCTCCTTGGCGGCATGGTGAATTTTCTTTCCTCTGCTATAGAAAGCAAAGAACCTTTCCGTGCTCTGATACCACTTGATGCACACCCCCCTTCACCTTTCAACCTGCAGGTCGGAAGATTCGCTTGCTCACATGATCTTTCCTTTCACACGGCCCGAAGAACTCTAACGGATCTTTCTATTTCCCTATCGGGAAATCTACACCCACAACAAGCTCTTCACGGGATCCCCTCTTTACACTTGGGAGATTGGACTTTGCGAATCTAGTGGTCAGGCGTTGGTCTCTTGAATCTCCGAAACCCGACAACCAGTCAACGTTGACCTTTTCCTATTGGAGTTTTCCCTATCGCGATTTCGATGATCGCGATGTCAAACAACCTTGTCTCTCCGACTCCCGAATCCCGATTTTCTGAAACTCCGATGCACTCACGAGTTGACCTTTCAACGCCCTTCACCTCATCGGCGTTTCGGACTTCACAATATCACGAATCCTAATGCAATGTTTCCGGAACTTTACTTTCCACGAAACTCTGAAATGACGTGCCACCTGTCCACTCGCTGACTCCTCCATGGCCCCACACAAATCCTCTTGGCTTTCAGGATATCGTGTTTCGTGATTTCGCGATTCCCGTTGCAATGTTTACGGGACTTCCACCCACGAAACCCCGATATAGAATCCTTTTGTAAATCCGACGACCCTTATGGTTTGGATCTACGGTCCTGTCCCTCCTAAGCTTTGAATTTCTCGGGAATACTCACCATATCTCCCCTGCTCCTCTGTGAGATTTAACGGCTTCGCGAAAATTTGCGAACTCTCCTCAGATAATTCCGATCATCCATCCTTCTTGATGATTTCTGCAAAATGAACCAAGTGTCCCTCCGTGAAAACTCATCCACCCTCACGCAAACCTACGATGCCTTCTTAATTCTTCACGGTACAACTTCTCTGCACTGTCCTTCAATAGTTTTGAAGGCCTTATCCTTCCTGAGCTTTTTCACACTTCTGCGTCTTCTAGAAAACCCCTTGCACGCACTCCTTGTGGAATACTTTCAAACACTCCTAAGTGTTGAAATTCCTTTGACCCTGTGCACACCTGCAACAACAGTCTTTCAATACTTTGCTCAGGTTCTCTACCCTGAGACTTCACTCGGCCTGCACACTCCTTGCACGGCTCCTGTGCTCAATTGCACTTCTGCGTGGAAGAGAACAAAAGTTAAACTAGCTGAGTCCTTTGTCAACGCACTCCTTGCGGACACTTCAACTGCACTCCTTGCAGGAACTCTGGCTCAAGTAGAGAAAAAATTGAAACTCATTCCTACTTCCTTTCAGACTTCAAACTCAAACATGAAATCATATACACAACATATAAAGAAAATGCATAACAGGAAGCAAACATTCATGAGCATATCATTCAACACCAATACATAGACAAACAAACACGAAACCATGCATTAGAATCAAACTCTTTCTATTAATCCAAATATCTGTACATGGGTGTTCTTACACAGCTCTCTGCTTCTCCTCTATGCTCTTCAATTATGCTTTCTGATCTTATTTTACAATACACAATGAGGGTGTCTATATCCCGTTTCCCTCTTGCGCCCTAAAACTGTCTAATCTAGAATTGAATTCTACCTACTTGCATTAACTACTTTAAATGCCTTCTATCTGCTAAGGATGAGAGTGAACCACTCAAGGTTCGTTTACATTATACAAGTGCACTTCATTAAATTTCCACATTTATGTTTGCGCATCAATTCCAAGATAAATTCAAAATTTGTGTTGGCTTGTCCAGCTGTCCTTCACTTTCGCGCTGGCTCGCTTGATGTTGGAGATGCTCATGCATCATTATGCAATTTTTGGAGAATTTGATATGTGTTCCACCAAGTACTAGCACCTTACATTTGATGGGGAATCTAAGAGAAAATCAACAAAGATCAGCTAAGGGCGCCTTTTTGTGAAAATCACATGCATTTCATTATATTCATTGTCCTACACACAAAAAGTAGTGCAACTTCCCCTCACAGCTAAGCAGTGCCTTTTCGCAGATTTACAGAGATGATTTGCAAACGAGATACCTCGGAGCCCATGAACCCGTTTTCTGTAAATCCCATCCATTTCATTATATTTGCTCCAAAATCACATGAAATTAATGGTGGGAAATAATACATAGTTGCACAGATAAAGTCGTACAACATAGCTGTGTAGGAGAGCCCCAAAAACCAAATGACATATTCATCAATGAATCATATTACAACTTCTATTAGTTACCATAAGCTTATGCATAGAACCCAATAAGGTCATTGGACTAATCTGATTGGTACCATAGGTCACATAAAAAATATTGAGGGAAGGACAGGGATAGACTAAGCTCATAGCAGGAACCACCCCAAAGATACAAGATAGGTCACTACCACCTAATAGAAGAGACTACAAATGCTATGGAGGACTCGTTTCCTTCCACCAACATTACTACTCGGGCTCACTTTTTGGGGATTTCTCGGGAAAATACTCACCATACCTATACCACTACTCTCACCATATAGGCTTAGACTCCAGGGTAACGGTAATTAACCACCACCTTGAATATTTGGAACAACGAAGCTCAGAATGCTTCCACCTTGGGATTTAGGTACCCTACTACAAGGGGACTGGGGCTCACCGCAACCACGGGGTTTCAGATCAATTTCCACCTTAACCTGACCCAAGGAATGGACCCCATACAGGTAATCACAACTCCTACTGCAAGGAGGGTGAAATTGACTACCATCTAGGCTTCTATTATAAGGAGCCCACGAAGGAAGGGAAGTGACCAGAAATCGGTACAAGGATTCAGGGTGACTCTTGAGATAAGAAAGTTTATGCAGGAAAAATAAAGTGGGATTGGGATGAAACTTGAATGGTTGATGATAGTTTTCATTATTGCATTTTCTTTCCTGGGAATGGGTCAGTCTCCTATCCAATTTCTTATTGAGATGAAGAGATTGATGCGAAGGTGCATCATACATAGAGAAATATGTGAATTCCCCAGGGGAATCAAATGAGAAATTGAACCAACTGAACGATCGAAGTGAAAAAATTACATTGTTTCTCAGATATTTAATCATGTTGAACTCACAAATATAAATAACCGATTATTGAATGCTATGAACATGAAAAATCCCTTAATGGGATCACTTTATGACCCTTACCAGGTGCAGAACCATACTAAACTGAGTTTATCAACATTGGTTGGGTCGAAATCAGAGTAAGCTCTTGGATATGTTCCAATGTTCACGGGAGGCGTAGGTTGGGTGGCCTCTTAGATCCCTTTGGAGGAGAATTGTCGGTTAGAAAAAGTTAAAGCATCGAAGTTGGTTACATTAGTTAGTGTTGACTTATCATCTTCCTTTGAGGAATCATGCTATAGCTCACTATGCGTATCAGTTCATCAGAAGTGATCGATCTCCATATGGTAATAGTATGTGAGTGAACCCATCAGGAAATGATTAGGTGGTGTTGGTGGCCTTTGGATGAGAATCTCCTACTAATAGATCAAACAAAATGTCAATATCAATCAATAACAGGAACGAGCGAAAATGCCAACCCCGCACCAAGTGAACGGGATGAGTGATACATAATATCGTGTAGGGTCTGCTTGATGTAGGTGTTTTACATGTAAAAAAGATTTGAAGTGTTTGATCTCCTCCTCTGGTGTGTAATTTGATCCAAAGGGTGAAGAGAAACGACGAAAGCTTCATCCCCTTCCGATACATCTGTGAGTTAACTAGTTGGAAAGGCAAGGTGCTCTGTTTTCTCATACTCCACAAAGTCACTAAGAAAGAGTCAATTCTACGGGGAAATATTTAGCACGTGACTACGGGTAAAGTGGCATTGGATCGTGTCTTGGGTGGGCCATGCATTTAGTTCCCACCTTGCCGATAGCTAAAGGGTCTGTAAGTGCCACATGACACCCATGGAAGACGGGGTAACCTTATGTTAAACGGGTTGGGTCGCCTATCAGCTCGGGGAAGTACCACATCATTTGATAAATATATATTATGAGTATGAGAATAGACTATTGGAATGATATCATCAGTGAAATAACCTCATGAATTTACCTATTGAAATTACATCATAAATTGGTGAGGGTGCATCGTAGAATAAACATTAATACGTAATTTCCTTGTGTTAGCAGCCTTGGTGTTAGGTGTGGATGTGATTAATGTGAAGGGCTCAAATGGGAACTCCTGGGTATACGTCTAACTGTGTAGACCTTTTCTTGATGATGAGATGAGTGGCATTCAGTTGGATGTTAGATGGATTCTTAGTTCTGCTAGTGGGTGAAGTATCTCTATATACAATGATTTTCGGTGTCGGTTAATATGAGATCCTTACCCAACTCACTATATAAATATTGAATCGACAGGGAATGAGATCTTTTGTCTACCATCCATCTGAATCCGCCCTATAAGCCATCTATTTGTAAAGTAAAGGGAACTATATAGGAATACAGAACCGGGAGAAGATGGAGAGAGAGCAGAACATAACCCCAAAAAACAAGTAAAGGCCATAGAAACCATAAAGAATTCCAACTTATCTATAATCTATCTATACAAGGTAAGAAAGGGGGTATGTATAAGGGGGATCAACCCCTAGCTTCTATTTCTAAAGTGAAATGGTAGAATTCAGAATGAGTACATGATGTTACTAGAGTTACCTCATAAGACTCTCTTTATCAAATAATCCTTTCTAATCCCTTCATAAGAATATCTAATCCTACTCTTACTCATACTTCCTAAATACCCAATACACAACTCTCTCATAAGTCCTAATCTAATCCCTACCATTTCTTACAGACTTTTACTTTTATCCATTTATTCCTCTATCCTTTCTATCAATACTATAATCTATATATCCTATCTATCTAATCTATATTTCCTATCTATAAAGACTCTAATCTAGATATATTATATTCTAATTCCTAAATATATTAATACCTATATTCTAAATCCTATTTCCTATCTTATTCCTACCCCATAAGTTGTTATGTAGTTCCTTGATTCCTTAAGTGAAAAGATAGAGGAAGACTGAATTGAAGGGTCGTGGTGTGTTGGTATTTATTGGTTAGCATGAATATGTGTTTGCTACTGCATTACAGAGCCTTTATGGTTGATGAAGAGAAGATGAGCTTTAAGACCAGTGTCGAATGGTGATAGGATCGAGATAGGGGGAGATTTCTGGATGGATGACTTGATATATATAAACTGGATCACTTATCTAAAGTAGCTAAGGATAATTCCTATCCTTCTATTTCCTATGCATGCCTTAGAAATATTACAGAGTTAAGCTTAAGAATCACATTTCACCTTTTCCCTCATCTGACTATTACTACTACTACTATGTATGGGAGGAAATATGTAGTTCACAACAGAGGCTGGCTAGATAGAGCACCTTTCTATTTCATCTTTGCTATCCTATGTGCTACTATATATCATGAATATCCATCATTTACATATCGTTCATTACCCCCCTTTGTCCTTGATGCGTCACTCTTTAGAAATATTATCATGTTGGTTTTTTTTGGGATAGAGAGCCTTAACCTTAACCTTTGCTTTGTTCTGGTTGGGTTTGCTTCGGGCAGGACAAAGATCTATGATGGTATGGATAGTTTACTCAGATGTAAAATGAAGAAATAAAAGGTGGCGTTGGGAGATGATAAAGAGAGAACATGAACATGGCCTATCAATATGGGAAATTCCCTAATGAAAGGAACGAAGTTGCTCATCCATCTGATGGGTGAGGTGGAAAAAGTAGCGAGAATGCTTTCCACAACACCCCTTTTAGTAGTGAGCGCAAGGTGGAAGTCCTCAAAGGCACCCCTATTTAGGTATCTCTTCTCAGGATTTCCCCTCTTCCTTGATAGTACTTTGGCATCCTAGAAGTTTGGTGAAAGGTTGACTTGGCCCAAGGATCAGTTATGGGTAAGTACAATGGTTTCCAAAGGTCATTATCTTCATCATTGTAGCTCCTTTGGCAAGCTAATGGATTCACACTTGAACTGGTTTTCCTTGAGCTCTTCTTATGGCCTATAAAAGGAGGCCATGGGGTGTTCATTCAAGAAGAAGAAGACTAGAGGTTAGTAAGGTTATGTTGGAGAAACTGTTAAGAGTTTGATATTTGTATCCTCTTCCTCTCCAATTGTTCATATCTCCCTCCATAGGTGAGCCCAAGCTCACTTATTCCTCTTCTAGTCAGTACTTTAATAAAATGAGAGAAAAGGACCCATCCCTAAGGAGAGTATGAGCAACCCATGCTCGCTCATATAAACATTCAGGTTATTTATTATTGTATTTATCTCTTCCATTGGGCATTAAAATAAGAAGGATAAGTTTGGTTCCACTTCTTTGTGTTTTACTTGTTTAGATTGATGCTAGTTAGTCTTTGTGGTTTGCTATATTTATTCATCTTATTGCTTACTGACTCACATGTTTAATTGACTATTGGTTAGTGCTAACAAACCACTAAAAGGGGGAATTGAGTCACCCTTTACACATTTTCCCCCACACCAGAGCCCGAGAAAAGGTGTTTGTGCGGACGAGATGATGATAGAGGAAGAAGGAGTTGAGCATGTAGATGTTGCCATTCAGACAGATGATGCATACCCTACCTTGGAAGACATTGCAGAAGAACTAGAGTCTAGTACTTCAGAAGAGGAATCATGACCTGAATAAGTTTTTCCAAGATCAGGAAACCCCCATATTAAAGGAGAAACTTATAATTCTGATAGAGATAGCCTGGATCTATTTATCCCCCTTGGAACCTTCTATTGATAAGGTATTACCGCTGCCTAGATCTATTTTGTGCAATTTAGCTCTTAATAATTTTGGATCTCTAGGAATAGGAAAATGAAGTAGTAGCAGTGGCGAAAGTGGGTCAGCACAACCTTGCATTAATCAAGGAAGTGGTAGCTCTGCCAAAAACCTAGGACTAGTAGTACAACCTGGGATTGTAGGATTCATTTTAGTAGTATCTCCATTTGTTAGTATGTCAGGAACAACCAGAGGCTCCTTTACCCACTACCCAAAATTTTGGGGTAGAGGAGATGAAGATGTTGAACATTGGTACCTGTGTGAGGCCATCTAAAGGTCAAGAGCGACCTTAGAGGCCTCTAATCTTGTTGAGTTCCAAACCACTCTCAAAAATTTCTAAGTCAAAATGGATTCTGTCAACGCACCCTTTGTAGATGCTATGCACTCCTTGCACCTATAAGGCTCACGTTATCTCTTCTGAGCCTATGAGTCAAAACATACTCTGTCAACGCACACATTGAGGACACTATGCACACTGGCACTTGCTCGTAGAAGAGAAACGATTGAAACTTATTTAAAACCTCACAGATTCATACATTTAGCCATGTAAATGCATCCATAAATACATGAACAAGAAATAACAGAGAATTCTTAATAAACAAAAAGTCTACCATTCATTCATTCAAATAGACACATCAAAAATATGAATTTTGGACAATTATCCTATGTTATATTCATTCAACTGAAATATACATATGTTCATATACTTCTTCTCGGTAGCTCTTATCTCTCACCTACAATGGCGATAACTCTCGATAACTAGAGTGCCAACCAAACTCTACTGGAAAACAATACAAAGCCTTATACAAGAGGGATCTTCAAGCTTTTCCCTCCAACTACTCTAAAGCTATCCTATCGAATTAAAATATATCAACTACTAATATTTATTACAATGAATATTTGTGATAGACAAATCAGATCGAACACATCAAATCTGTACTTTACTCAACTACATTAAAATAAAATACATTCTCCGATGTTTTCATGAACCATCTAGCTCTACAACATTTAAGATATTCTTTAATTACAACTCCTTTCAAAAGATTTGTGTGATACACATTATTCAAAATTTAAACTTCTTCGAAATGTGCGCTAGTGTGCCTAGCTATCCTCTGCTTGTTCTTTGCTGGCGATGCTCCTGCATAAAAAAAGTATGGAAGAAAAATAAAACGAAATGAAATGTATCCCTATATGCAAGAAACCAAGGATTTCAGTGGTAAATAGATAGTGTATGTTCCAAACACATGACTGGACATCAAAGAAAATTTCTCAATTTAAATAAGAAAGGAAAAGGAAAAGTAACCTTTGGAGATAATATGTCATCCAAAATACTGGGAAAAGGCACCGTCAGTTTAGGAAATAACAAAACCAAAGCACAATATGTACTTTTGGTAGAAAATATCAAACCTAATATCCTAAGTGTAATTCAAACATGTGATCAAGGTCACATACTCACCTTTGATTCTTAGAAATGTGAGATCAGAAAAAAGGAAACTGGAAATCTAGTAGTAGTTGCACCAAGAACATCTAGAAATGTGTATATCCTTAATATATATTAAGGAGAAAAATGTTGTTTAAGCCAAGTAGATGAAAGTTGGATATGAAATAGAAGGTTGGGACATTTAAGTTTTGACAATTTGATCAAAGCCAATGAGAAGGAAGTAGTAATGGATCTACCAAAAGTTATTAAGCCTTAAAATTCTATTTGTAAACATTGTCAAATAGGGAAGAAAATAAGAGTTAGGTTTAAAAAAAAAGAGCATTCCACAACAAAACATTTAGAAGTTATTCACACAGATCTGTGTGGGCCTACCAAAACTAAAATTACTTACGATGAACATTATTTTATGTTGATTGTTGATGATTACACTAGATTGACCTGGGTATACTTTTTAAAAGAAAAATCAGAAGCCTTTGAGAAGTTTAAAACATACAAAGCCCTTGTAGAGAATGAAATAGATCTCAAAATTAAATGTTTGAGATCAAACAATGGAGGAGAATTCACCTTTAAATAATTCATTAAATTTTTTGAAAAACATGGTATCAAAAGACAGGTTTCATCTCCCACAACTCCTCAATAGAAGGAGTAGTAGAAAGGAAAAATAGAATAGTTCAAGACACTGCAAGAACCATGCTAAATGAAGCCAAGCTTCTAGACAAATTCTAGAGAGACGAAATATGAACAATAGTTCACATACTTAATTGAGCTTAGTTGAGACCCAACCATGACAAAAATCCTTATGAATTGTGGTTCGACAGGCCAACATCTATAAAACACTTTAGAATTTTTGGAAGTAAATGTTACATTAAGAATGATGAATATAATTTAGGAAAGTTTGATCCAAGATCCGATGAAAGGATATTTTTAGGCAATTCACCTAATAAGAAAGAATACATATGTTATAATCTTAGAATACTAAAGATAGTGGAAAGTGCCATTGTAAATATAGATGATCTAAAACTAAAGAAAAGCATATCACAAGACATATAAAAAATTGATAAACATTCTTAGAAAGATGACGATGATGTAGAATCTCAGCAAGAAGATGATGATAATGAAACGTAGGAAAATGAACCATATATTGATGAACAAGACAATGAAGAAACACCCTTTCTTAAAGCTCTATCAAAAAGAGTTCAAAAGAATCATTCTGAAAGCCAGATTATTGGAGATAAAAATGTAGGAGTGGAAACAAGGAGACTCACATTTGACTCAGAACAAGCAATGTTATCCCTGATAGAACCTAATTCATTTAAAGAATCCAACAAAAGTAAATATTGGATAAAAACAATGAATTAAGAATTAAACCAAATATAGAAGAACCAAACTTGGGAACTAGTTCCAAGACCCAAGGACAAGATTGTGGTGGGAACCAAGTGGATCTTGAAGAAAAAACTAAATTAAAATGGGGAGATTATAAATAAAAAATAAATATTAGTTTGCAAAGGATATTCCCAAGTGGAAGGTATTGGTTTTGAAGAGACCTTTGCTCCAGTAGTAAGACTTGAAGCCATCAGAATGTTCCTAGCATTTGCATGCTTCCGAAATTTCAAAATTTATCAGATGGATGTCAAGTCAGCATTCCTTAATGGAACACTAGAAGAAGAAGTCTATGTTGAGAAACCATAAGGATTTATGTTAACAGAAAATTAGGACTATGTGTGGAAACTAAAAAAGGCCCTGTATGGTCTTAAACAAGACCACAGAGTATGGTTCTCAAGGATTGATCAGTACCTGCAGAAACAAGGATATAAGAGAGGGAATATTGGAAAAAACTTATACATCAAAATTGAGAATCAAAACATGTTTGTTGTAGTGGTATATGTATATGACATTATATTTGGAAGTAATCTTACCATACTAAGAAGAACGTTTGCAACTGAAATGCAAGAATAATTTGAAATGTATATGTTGGGAGAACTATCCTTCTTAGATTTACAAGTAACTCAAACAGAAAAAGGGAATATTCATTTCCCAAGCCAAATATATCAAGGAAATGATAAATAAATTTCAAATGGAAGACAATAAACCTATGAGTACTCCCATGGTCACTGGATGTAAACTAAGCCTAGAACACGACTCACCAAAAGTAGACTAAACGATGTACAAATCAATGGTTGGAAGTCTGCTCTATTCAACAACAACAAGACTTGATATCATGCATCTTGTAGTACTCATAGGGAGATTTCAATCCGCACCTAAAGAAACTCACTTAAAAGCAATAAAGGGAATATTTATATATCTTAAAGGAATCTTAGAACTTGGATTATGGTATCCAAAAGATAAAGACTTCAATCTAACTTCATACACTGATGCACATTGGACCGATAGTATAGATGATAGGAAAAGCACCAGTGGAGGATCATTCTTTTTAGGAAAGTGTCTAGTAGCATGTCTACTTAAGAAACAAACATTCACATCACTCTCTAAAATAGAGGCAGACTACATTGTTGCTGCATCCGACCGCACACGAGTTCTTTGGATGAAGCAAACATTAGAAGATTTACAAATAAAATATGATGATCCCATTATTATTAATTGTGATAACACTAGTGCAATAAGTATCTCTAAAAATACAGTAATGCATTCTAAAACCAAACTCATTCCAATTAAATACCATTTCCTAAGATATCAGGTTACCCAAAAGGTGGTTAAAATAGTGTATGTGGACACCAAAGAAAAAATTGTAGACATATTCACAAAACCATTTCCGAGGAGTACTTTTGAAAATATTCGACAAAAAATGGGAGTAATTCACATACCTTATTAAAACCATAAAAATTGTATCAGAAGAAAAGCGACACATGGTTAGGGGGAGGATTTCCATAGGGGAAGAAAAGAAAGATCCCCTCTGTCATTGTTGTCAAAGGGGGAGGAAATTGATAAGCAAAAGAAATCAAAATATTTCAAAGAAAAGGTTGCCATCAATGCCAAAGGGGGAGAATGTTGGAAACAATGGTATAATATTGTCATTGATGTCAACAGGGTGTATAAAAATCCAATATAAACTCAAATTTCAGAAGGAAGAAAATTAATCGACGCTCAGAGGAGACGACTCACAAGATCCGTTCATTCTTATTTCGGGACAATCCAAGATCGTTAGATCAAGGTGAAGTCAGAGGTTGGGAAGGATTAAATATCAACTATTACATCTGAAGCAGGAGCTTCAGATGATCTCACCAGCTATTATATCATGGAGGGACTTTGGATGAATTCTCAACCATCAGATCAAGTTTAGTGGAAGGACAACGTAAGCCAGAATATCCCAAAGTCTCAGATTAAAATAACTCACGCAGACCATTGATATAATATCTCCTCAGGAGAAACATGAGCTGTTGGATCAGGTGGTCAACTTCCGCGCCGACCACTCTAGAAAAAAACAATCTAGAACAGGTAAATTTACCCAAAGGCCAAATCCCCGAAGTCACAAACTTTGGTGAACTCTGGCACTGACCACTTCGATGAAAAGGAGTCTAGAACAAGTAAAATTTCTCGAAGGATGAATCCCCCAAGTCATGAACTCCGGTCAAATCCGACGCTAACCACTCTGGTGAAAAGGAGTCTAAAATGGGTAAGGGTGAATCCCAGAAGTCACGAATTCCCATTGATCGTCGAATTCGAGGAATATTAGGAAATCTCGTCAACCGTTGATATATTTAGAGCACGCCAAGGAAGAAGGTGGTTAACTCTAGCATTGACCTACTTCGGCGATAAAAATATCAGATAAACCAAGAACTCTTGAACCACGTAGTTCCAGAATAAATGAAGGCCATAGGATCAAGACAATTTGAAAATATATGGTGGTAGATCTATTCAACACTTCAACAATAACCAAATCATAATACAAAAGTGCCAAAACTCTCGAATCCACAAAGTATAGAAGTCAGGAAGTAAGACATGTGGCAAAAGAGGAATATGACACGTGGCCCAATCAAATGGTGACAAGTGTCAAGGTATATGTGGCACATAAGGACTGTAAAAGTCACAAATCAGGGTGACACGTGGAAGACGCTTATCTAGTGCCATGTCAACAGTGACATCAACAAGAAATGTCACTACGGGAGTACATCCTTTAGGGATATCCAACTTCTCCGACCAGCAAGACTATGTGAAGCACCGAAGGCCAAATTCAAGAATAGTTGAATACCCAGAGAGAGGGATCTCCTTTATCCCTAAGTCTGCAGTCCCAACTGCTAGACATATGAAGGTTATCAAGCAAGGAGTTTTGATACACCCTTTGGCAGAATTTTCTCCAGAAGAGTTGGAAGATTGCAATGGCCTCAGTCCTGAAACTTCGAAGTCTCGAAATGAATGAAAGCCATCCATCTCAAACATGCAAATAAAATGTGACCGTAAATCTTGATAAGTGAATAAGCACTTGTTTGGATTAGCACTTAGACATCGCCTATGTTCATATGGAATAGAGGTCCTGAAAGTGCATCTATGCGAATTTAACATACAAAGGAAGAATTTTCTTCTATTAGGGAGAAACTTTGAACCAAAGAGGATCTGGATTCTGTCCTGATTGATATTAAGTGATCAAATACATCCAATGCATTGTAAATCTAAAAATATCAAATATGATCTATTGGATAACAGGGGATGCAAAATAAGCTTAAGAATAAAATAAAAAGGCATGAGATTAACTTAAAAGAAATCAATCCATACATGTGATTGATTTATGAAAAATCCCTCTTACTAAATTGAAAAGATTCCACGTTAAATGGGTGAATAAAATAGAGGGAGATATTAATTCTAAATTAAAAGAAAAATTCTATTACTGTTAATTTAAATGAAGAGGTGCAATGGTCCAAACAAAGGGACACAATGCTTCAATGCTCACACTAGTAGAAATATTATATAAGCAAGAAAGAACAATGAAGAAGAAGTGTCTCTGTAGTCTAGATCAAAGACCAAAAGTAGAAACAAAGTCCAAAGAAGAAGAACTGATGATACTTATGCAATGAGGGTGGAAGGGAGGAGAAAGGAAGGATTCACATCCTTTACTTAGTAAAGTGTGGATAAAAGGGAGTTTGTGCTTCCTAGGGTTGGTTCCCTAAAAACAAGGGAGTTGGTGCTTCCTAGGGTTGGTGCCCTAAAAAAAAGGGAGTTGGTGCTTCCTAGGTTTGGTGCCCTAAATACAAGGGAGTTGGTGCTTCCTAGGGTTGGTTCCCTAAAACAAGGGAGTTGGTGCTTCCTAGGGTTGGTGATCTAAAAAGGATTGGTGTCCTTCACCATCTCAGATTATTATTTATAAAAACTTGTAATTCCTGTTAATTATATTTATATAATTGGTTTTATATACAATTCCATTGTTGATCTTTGTGGTGATTAATAAAATAACAAAGTAATGACTAATTCTTTAAAAAGAGGTAATACTAATGCAACCCCCCTCTTAGTATTTCCAACATGGGGCTCATCCATGCAATATAATCAACATGTGAGGGAGTCATGTACCACTTCTTCTTTTAGTGGTCACTCCATGAAAGTTCAACCTCTCAAATTTTCATGATGGTGAAAATGGGGGAAGTTTTCATGATCGTTTCATGGTATCGTGCTTATCTGGATCATTATTTATCATGGATGATGAAGGAGGATAGTTATTTGGAGCTCAGTACCTCATGGTACCCATGATTTATCTTAGGGATTATAGTCATGAAGTAGAGACATAATTTATAGATGGTCTTGTTATTTAAATTAGTTGATTTAAGAGTCCCTCAACTGATCTAACTTTATAGAATTCCAGTGTCCATAGTGGGGTAATTCTCTCTATGCCTCCTTGTCATCTAGCACTAGATTCTCAACAGAGGTAATATCACTTTCAATATTTTCATAGTTCACATTCTTGTTTAAAAAGTAGAATTGGGGGATTTTAATTCATACTTTCCTGGTTCACATACTCGATCATTAGGTCGTGTCTTGGTAAATTCATTCAACGACCAAAGGTATCTAGCACCCCTGTGCTAGTAGCTTGCCAACTCAATCCCCAAGTGGTTAGTCTCAGTCCTAGTTTTACAAAGAGTAGAATAGGATGAAGATAGAGGGGATTAAGAATGGAAATGACATGTAGGAAGAGGGGCAGTGTAGTAGGCCCAAGTGACCTGCAAAAAAATCCCACAATAGGAAGCCTAGCCAAATAATTACTAAGTCTTGGGCTAAGGCTATGCAAGTGGTTTGGAATTACCATAGTTTATTTCCGAAGGACATATGCTTGGTATGTGTTATATTATTTGCATTTTTATCCCATGTAATGTACATTATAATGGGGGAAATGGGTAGGAGATATTTGGGGGTTCAAGGGCATATCCTCTGACAAAACAATGGGTTGTTATTTGGTACACTTTTGGCCTCTTTTTGGTGTTTTTCAGTAAATGGTTTTTCGACCCATTGTGATGTAATTCCAGTCAAGGAACCTAATTTGGGTCATCGGTTTAGGGTTTTGGATAGATCCTATACATTTTATTGTATCTATCTAGTGATATTTCAGCCATAAAAAAGTAGTCAAAATATTTAAACCAATCCAAATCTCTATGGGTTTCCATACTATTATTTTTTGGACTAAATTGTACCGGGTTTCCCTAGTGGAGGGTTACATGTAGTTTTTCATGCACTCTTATATTGTGACATATTAATATATAATTAGTTATCTTACAAAAAAAAATAGTCACAAAATTTCCATTACAAGCATTTATGCAGTAGAATAACAAAATCATTGCCTAGATATAGAGACCCAATTCAAGAAAAAGCCTCATGTTTAACTAGGAAAATATCACAACCATAGCTCTTAACAACTCTAGGACACTAGAGGATGAAAATATCAAGGAAAAGGATCGTGAGCTAGGGCTAGGGCTCACCCTCGACTGCTAGCGATATGAGCCAGTGATCCACAAAAATGGCACCCTCCAGGGGAGGGGAGCCAACACACCCCTCATCGCCAGATTCCTTTCGCAAGATTTTGGCTGCCCAAGGAAAGAAGCTTCCAGTGGCTGAACCTCCTAGATTTGTCAAGAAACTCGACTCAATCCCAGAGATAGAATTACCCCCGGAACACCTTATGCGTGTAGCAGTCTCTTTATCGGATCGAGGCCTGGTGGGCCAATTCATGGGGCTTTGGCCATCAGCCCGAACTACATACAACTGGATCCAAAGAAACTGGCATTCGCTGATCAAAAGCAGTGTAACCTGTTATGCAATAGGAAGAGGATTCTTTATCTTCGAATTTATTTCTCAGGAAGATAGACCTCATCTTCAGAAATGGACCGTATTTTATGGGAACTCAAGGACTGTATCAAAACCGATGGATGCCAAGCTTTGATCTGGCGGTTGAAGTTCCAAAGGATGTCTCGGTCTGGTTCAGGATCCCAAATCTCCTGATACACTGCTAGAACCCTACTTCGCTCTAGACAATCGGAAATGGACTAGGTCAATATATTTATAGGGCAGACCCCAAAGATCAGTACTCCTGTGCGCATATGTGTAGAAGTGGACTTAGAAGTGGGCTTTCCAGAAGCAATCAGTTTAAAAGTTGGAGAATGGCATCATTACCAGAAACTCGATTATGAGCAGCTGCCATTCAAATGTAGGGGCTGCCACGAATATGGCCACTTTCAACGGAACTGCCCCAAGAACCCAAACAAGGAGAAGGAAAATGGAGAAGGTTGGCAACAACCAAGGAAAGGGAAAACTGCAACAAGAACAAAAGGTCCAAGGAATGAAAAGACAACACCAACACAACCCACAGAAAATGAAACTCAATCAATAGCAATGGTGGAAAATAGCCCAAGAAACCTAGACAAGGGCCATGCAATAGAAAAAGCAAGAGAAAACCCACAGGAAGATCTGTCAGTAGAGGACATTCAAGGGAACTCACCACAAGGAACAAGGGAAGGGCCAGTGTCAGAACCAAAAGAAGAGCAGGGGAAGAACATGACAGGAAAGAATACCGAGCTGGAAACAGAGGAAGGAGAGGTCTCATCTGATAGCAACTACGAGGGAGCAAGCAACACTATTCTAACCCCAAAGAAATCCGGTAGGGGAAGGAATTCCAAAAAAGAAGAAAGAGATCGGGAGACATACAAAGATGTCCTAAGTGAGTCGCAACCAAAAATAAGACAATTGATCAATATAATACATACGAGAAAGCACTCTAGGGCTTTGCAAGGAGCCCAAACTCCCCCTCCAAGTAAGCCATGAAGCTAACCTCCTGGAATTGTAGAGGTTTCAACAACAAAGTAAAGGAAGAGGCACTCCAAGACATCATCATAACTTCCAAAACCGATATCCTTCTACTCCAGGAGACCAATATGGAAGAGAAAAACTTCCTCAATAGAACAAAAGCAATTTGGAATTTTAGTCAAGGAATAGCAGCAAGTGCAAGAGGTGCCTCAGGAGGTTCTGACACTATCTGGAATACCCTAAAGTTCGATCTAATCAACTTTGAAACCATCACACATTGGATCTACTCCAACCTTCTTCACAAATAAATGGGACGACATGTAAGCCTCTTTAACCTTTACGTTCCAGTCCTTTTGGAAGAAAAAAAAGATTTTTGGGATACCCTGAAGGAATACTTGTTCTCAAATGATCTAGACAATATCATCATAGGGGAGGATCTAAATGTAACCTTTGTTAATATTATGGTACCTGCGGGAGGTATTTACTTCCACGTGTGAACCTGACGAGAATAGAAGACTCCAGAAAGCAAGAGAAAACCCTAACGAGTTGGCTAATAACCCTAGAAGCCTTGTCGGCTCAAGAAGATAATTTATATTAGGTTATCAACCTCCAAGAGAAGAATTCGACCAGAAATAATAATAATATACTGAACAGACACATATACAGAAGGAGAAGTCAGCCCCAACAAATCTGGCAGAACTAGTATAAATACAGGATGCTAGTTCTCATTTGACAACATCTCTCAGAATTGCAGTTCCTAGTTTGGTGCACACTGCAGTTCCCAGTTTGGTGCGCACGTGTGGAGAAGAGCTGCAGGTGCAGCTGCAACAACAACACGTTTTTAGTATTGGCTTGAATATCTCTTGGCTAGGGTTTGGACTATCTGATCAGCTATTTTTGGTGCACTATCCTTGGAGGAAGATGCGCTACACCTTGTTTGGCTATCTAGCCTAGGGTTTGCTTCTGAAGTAATTCTCAGTCAAGGTTAAGATGCTCGGAGGGTGGCTTCAGCCTATGGTTGGGTGACGAGGGTATCGTCAATGGTAAAAGGAGCACACCATCTTCTATATTCTAACAGATTATGGGCCCACTACCTCCTTCATTTAGTCTAAACGATGGAAGGAAACATAACTGCTAGGATATTGAGCTCGTTGAGGAATTACCGCTAAGGTTACTGGCAGAAGCAACTCCTAAGACAGTGCCACTAGGGTTACTAGCATGAGCAGTTGCAGAAAACCTAATCCTCTTGTTGAGGCACCTTAAGTGAATGGATTGACCTAATCTTCAGACAGATTAGTGTGCCCTAGCCTAGCGCATCTCCTGGCACTCTTAGAAGGCCAAGACGTGAATTTTGGATTTCTGGTCAAATCTAGGGTTTGACCAATTCAACCAGCCATGACGAACTCTATGAAGTCTGAGAACAAGTTAGATGGAGCCTCTAACTTCAGAGCATGGAAGACA
>SNQJ01S0028046.1:129494-147553 GCA_010110895.2 Picea sitchensis | reverse complement strand
TTGACTACTTTGACCTTTTGGGGCTTCTAGATGACTCATGAGGGTTCTCCAACTTCACATGGCCATAACTCTCTAACCATGAGGAGTTATGTGACGTTCTACATACCACCGGAAATGACGTGACATGTACTATTCATATAGAATAGTGTTACCTTCAAATATATTAAAACTCATACCATTATACATCAAACAAACTTGGGTCCATTACCCAAACCTTTGTGCTACCATAATTCGCTACCGAACTTTCTCCAAGGGTTGCATCAATCACTAAGGGTTGACATCAATATAGAATATCACTCTCCAATGGTTGACATCAATGGCAACCAACTGTCCATCAACCTAATCCAACTATCTGACAACCACAAATATATTACACAAAATTCCATCGAGTCATGTAAAACATATCCAAAACTACTAGACCCAAGGTTAAAGTGCGTAGTGAAATCTCAAAAAAAGAAATGTTTTTGTATTTTTTGGACATGATATACTAGCTATCTATTTTATGTACATATGTTTCAGTTCTTACTTATGACTCCAAATGATGTGATTGGAATCCATGTTTATGTACATGCATGCATCTATAAATTCTTAATTTAATGACAAATTCCAGTCTAACACATACACAATTAACAAATCATGTAAGCTATGTTAAGCTCCCAAACTCACCATGGGTGTGTCTATGACAAGGGCCAAGTAGATCCACCTGACAAATGAAAATCAAGCACCAACCATGATAATAATTGAATCGAATCAACCCACATGTAAAAATAAAAAGAACTCACATCACACACCTATGTACAAGGCACTACACATCCTGATGGTTTATGTATAGTAGAGCCTATGCCTAGGCTATGACCAAGGATTCATATCACCATTGATAAACTTAGGGGCCATTTTCAGCATCATGTGGCATATCATGCATGGGCCACACCACATAAGATCGAGTTTCCATGTTCCTAAACTATGAGGAACTACACAAAGACAATCATGGTGAGAAAACGTGTGAGCTATCAATGCTCCTTGGTGATGCCCATCAAGAAGTAAATGAGGTACAACATTCTCATCTCTAGTATGGTTGAGAGTGGAATATTCAATGGCAAGTTCCAAAGAACATATCTGAGGTGAAAAAGGGTCAAGACTTGGAATTTCACTAAATGCCCTAGAAAATTCCCCTTCTCATAAATCAAGACTCATCATGTCATCCCTCATCTGTTCCAAATTTGGAATAATAGATGACCGATGATACACATATTCCTTTAGATTATTTATTGAATCCATGAAATTTAGGATGGCCTCATATGCAGGTAGTTCAATATATAGGAAGTTATGAAAACTTGGAGAGTTAACAACCTAGGTGGGTGGAGTGGGATAATCATATTCCATATTGAGGTGGATTTTTCAACCAAGGTTAGAGTATTTCAAATGAATCTCCTAATTGTTTTTTTGGGATCATGTCCCAAGAAGGAAAACATGATCATAAAATCGCCTTCTCAGAATAAACTAAACACTTAGGATATGATGCCACATAATTCACCCATTGTGAGGTAGAGTCCACCCAAATACTAGGAACATAAAATGGGGTAGTATGGTCAAAACATGAATAAGGATGAAAATTATTAGATGAAATATGATCTATGGTGACAATGCTTCCATTGTGAGTAAAATTCATCACTTGAAAGAGAATATACACCAAAACATTCATAACATAAACATAATCACGCCCAAGAATCATATTGAAGTCTATTGGGCCATTCACCACTATCATATCGACCATAAAAATATTCCCACCTAACGTAATAGGAAATTGAGAAAGAATCCCCAATTATTCACTAGGTCTTCTATCAAAATCTAGTAGCTAAATAGGAGATGAAACAAGCTTGGGAGAACCTATAGCTTTCCAATTCGAGGAGGATAAAATGATTGTGTAGGCTCTTTCATCTACTATACATTAGTATATGGTTTTTGAATAAACTTTAACTCTTATTTGGAAGGGTGTAGAAGAAGGAATGTGAGGTTCAAAAAGACCATTCCAATTGAAGGACACACTCCTATGACTTGGAGTGAGTATTCTCGAGGTGAGTGGGGTGTCCCCATGTTTAGAAGGTTTTGGACTGGCAGTTAAGAAAACACATTTGGTAGACACGTCAATCTCTAAAAGAAGAGTGGGATCAACCAAATATTACATTGGTGTGACCACTTTTTCAATCGATGGTTGAGTATGATGCTGAGAAACCAAACATGGTTCTGGAGTAGAAGAGACTTCAAAAATAGACCACACTCTTCTTATATCTAGAATAAGACGACATGTATGAGTAAGTTGATCACCCTTGCAAACTATACAAGGAAACTTAGGCTTATGTCTTGCTCATCTATATTTTTCATCAATATCAGTGCCCCCGACATGACTAGCAATGGTTGGTTGGTTGCCCCCAGCATGACTTGCAGTGACTGGTGATGTGTCTTCAACATTACTTGCAGTGGTTTTTGACATGTCTCCAGCATGACTCTAGTTTTGTTTTAGAGATATTCAGAGAGACCGCAATATCTACATTTGTTTGTTGATGTTTTAGATCCATCTTTAGGACAAGAAGCCTAAGAAAAAACATTGAGATGAGCAGTAATAAATAATAATGAGGGAGGGAAATTTGAGAGTCTGTTGTCAAGAACCCTAAAAGTTATAATGAAAATTAGGGTTTGATAATTAGTAATATTTATAAACATTTATTAATAATAGGTGTGATCTCTATTAATGATAATAATATTGAAATTTAGGGTATTAAAGAGTTGGTTGGAAAAGGGATTTAATAGAGTTATTAGGTATTGAGGAAAATCTATTGTTAATCCTAAAATTATGATTAAAATTAGGTTTTAATAAATATTAATATTTATAAAGTTTTATTAATATTTTTTTTAGGTGTATCTCTATTAATGATTTTAATGTTGAAATTTAGGGTTTTTTAGAGTTAGTTCGAAGGGTAGGGTAAAATTACTCTAAGAGATATACTATTATTAGAATAATAGTATTATAGTTTAAAGTCCTTATTTCTAAAAATTAGTAAAAGTATTAAGAATTTTAATATTGGTAGTTTTAATAAAATTAAAGGGGTTAATTACTAATAATATTAAAGGGTTTAATTACTAATAAAAGAAAGAATATAAGGAAATTAAAAATATTATAATATCTTAAGGGGGAATTAATGTAAATAGTTTAGGATACTATTAAGTATTTAGGAAAATTTACTATTAATCTTAAAAGAAATTCTAAGGAGGGATTAAAGATAGAGAGAGTCTAAGAGAGAAGTGGGGACATCTCTTAGATAACAAATAACCAAAGAACAAATAAAAACAAGGGAAACTAGAACAAACCCGAGTCTTCTTAACTATTCCTTTTGTCCTAGAGAAAAGGGAAACAAATTTCATTGATTTCTAGACTATTGTCTCTATTTAGGTTATTGGGATGCTTGATAATTCCAATTGCTTCCCTAATTCATCATTTAAAGAGGTGACATTCCTTTGCTAGAATTTTGGTGTCTTCTAAGCGTACGTGGTGTTTGTTTTTAAGGGAATTCTCAAATAATGTTGAGGTGCAAGCATGTTCATTATTGATGTCATCTCCATGTTCTTTAATACTAATATGAAAGGAGCATCCAATTTCACCTATGTATCATTTTTCACAAGAACACTCTATTTTGTATAATCCTTTACATTTGTGATGGCCAAGCTTGTCTTTAACATATCTCCTTTTTTTGTTTATAACTTATATTGGCTAGTGACTTGTCTCCAACATGACTTGAAATGGTTGGTGAATTATCCCTTTGTCTTTGGTTCTCTTTATTCTTCTTCTTTTTATTCCTTTTAAACTTATGTTACTAGGAGCTCGACTTTCACCAAAAGAGGAGGAGTATATTTTTTCTGAAAAGAAGATTCAAGAGCATTTGGAACATTTAGAGTGGACATCAATAAAAATGACAAAGCCACAAATATAAAGGAATATTCAATATGGCCATCAAAGGGGCACCAACGTTTCCAAAAGAAAATCACAAGAGTCCCCGTGGGAAGGGGTCCCTTGGTTATTAGTCACAAAATAATTTCTTAGCATATGACTAGTAGCTAATGAAAAGTGAGTGTTGGTGGGGCATGACATCATTGATCCCCCCATATAAATACTTAGGTACATTGGTTCCCCTAGAGACATAACTACCACCAACACCAGTAAAAACACTAGGGGCAGGACTAAACCCAAGGTTGAAATTCCAACCAAATTGGAAACTAGAATTTGGTATTAACAGTCTACCTATAGGGTTACCAGAAATAGATGGGAATTCACTTCCGATAGTAAAAAAAAATCCTTTCCCCACATAGGAAAAAAATCCAAATGTGGGAACTTGTGAAGATGCAATGGGAATACTAATGTTGTGTATATCCATAGAAGGACGGGATGTAACTCATGGCATACCCCAAATGAAATAAACATATTTGATAGGAATAGACATGAGAGTACTTATCACACTAAGTGGTGTAAAGGAGGTAGTCATTGTCACTCCCCATTATCAAAGTAGGAGATGTAGAGGCAAGTCCTCCCATGTTGGATGACCCACTATTTCTTGAAATCATATGAGGATTACTAAAAATGAGAACAAATCACAAAAAGGTCTATTCACCTAAATGATTAAAGGCTCTATGATACAAGTGAAGAAGTTGGTCAAACATAGTGAAAAGTTTATTTTAATCCTAGGAGAAAAAAAACAACTTATGGCCAACTAAATAGAGACTTCACCACATAGCACACCTTGATAAAATCTAAGCTATAAACAAGAAAACCAATGGATAAAGGGATGTCAAGTCCTCAAATCCTGGCTAACGAAGTTGTGAGAGATAGTTACGATAACCCACATGTAACAACCCTTACCGGTGTATGTATCCTCATGAAGACGGACACCCTCCAGGGGAATTGAAACAAATTTTTAATGTTTTCCTCAGGTTAATCCTTAGACAAAGCCCCATGTTATGTATAAACCCATTATTAAGACCCAGATATTTAATTATTACATTTCTAGTGTTATATTTGTATGTAGGCTAGAACCCTTCATTGCACCCTTTGATTATAATTGTACCCTTTCTCTCCTGTATATATACCAAGGAGACCTAGACTTAGGATCATCTTATGTCATATCGTATTGTCTTAATAATTGGATATATTGTAAAAGGAGGTTTTCCCCTCAAAGTGGACTATATTCATTGACTTTTTGTCATTTTTAAGGCATTGGATCATAACATTTGGTATCAGAGAATCAATCTTAAGGTTTTGTTGCTTCAAGCACGTCAACTTTGACTTTTCATTATAATTTTTTTATAGGATGATTCAGATAGTGAAATTTTTAGGTTACTTAGAAGACATATCCAAGTACCTCTAGTAAACATTATAGGTTTTGGGTCATTACAATTTCGGAAATGTAGTCTATGGAAGATAGGGTTTCTGACTCATCCTTGATTCTGTTTAAATGAGTCATCTTTGGATTTTTGTTATAATGTTTTTTCTGGGAGGTCTCAAATAGTGACATTTTGCAAATATTGAGGAGACATTTCATAGTATAGTTGGTCCAAATTTCAAGTTCTTTTTCACTACAATTTTGGAGATATAGTCCATGGAAGACAAGGTTTGTGACTAATCTTGAAATCCGTTACCTTGGCATTTTCGTTCTAATTATTTTTAGTGAAGTTTCAGACTCTAAAATTTTCAGAATCCTAGGTTGACATAGTGAAATACATGTGGAAAATTTTACATATTTTGAATCATTATATTTTATGATATATTGTTTGTGGAAGTTACAGTTTTGCACAAGTTATTTTATAATGATTTAAAGAGATTTTTCCATGGTTAGCAAGCTCATTTAAAAAAAAAATAGAGTCGTGTTCCAACTTCTTTAAATAACATGGAATCTATCATACAACCGGTAAAACTATGGTTGGGGAAGAATACATGCATGAAATACATAAGGTTTCATGTGGTTACTTGAAACCATTTTTTCACCTAGTTGGAAACCTCTCTAACCCCTGTTAGTACCCCTTCGAGTAGTACCACATTAGACAATACTTGTATATGGAATCTCACTTCTAAATACCTTCAAGTATATATGAATTCCCCTAGGTATACTTGAAACCATCCTTAGATAAGCTATTTGTTTGTTTTGTTGTTATAGTACACCGATAACAACACTAAGGGAGATCACTCTCTAGTACCTAGGTAGTCGGACAATATGGATAAGGGAATGATTGAACCTCCTTATTTATTATTTAGTTCCATGAGATATTGGGTTGATTACTGTTGTTGGACCCCACACATACATAAGATATGTATAACACCTAACACTCCCTTGTCCTTAGTACCTAGTAAATTTTTCCATGGCTGCAAAGAAAGATCCAAAATCACCAAGTAAACCTCCAGAGAGCTCAACCGTGACTCAAGAAGAAATATAAGAGATTTATCACCAAATGGAACTGATGGAAAAGAATATAATTGGAAATAGGGAACATATGGAAAATAAGATAATTGAAAATAGGGAACAGATGGAAAAAAAGATGAATGAAAATAGGGAACGGATGGAAAAGAAGATGAATGAAAATAGAAAAGAGATGGAAAATAAAATGGAAAATAATATGGATGAAAATAATAAATACAAAAAATACAAAATTCATAAAGTCCATAGAAAAAATGTTCTTACAGAGGGTCCCTAATGGGGTTATGGAGATCCAAGGAAATCATGAAAATAAGGAGAAAATGGTTGTTGAAACTAAATCACATATGAGGAGTATTTTGTCACATTGGGAGAGCACAAATATTGAATCTCGGAATCATTTACATTCATTACTCCAAGATCCACATCATCAGGGATTCAAGATGGCACCAAGGAACTACTTCGTTTTGAAGATTGATATGAGGATTTTTTATGGCAAGGACCCTATGGCATGGATATTTCACATGGATCAATTATTTGATTTACACCAAGTATCAAACCTTCAAAAGGTAACTATTGCATCCTTGTACTTATAAAATTACCAATTTTTGTGGTATCAATGGCTTCGGGAATGAAAAAAGGATTTTATTATCTCTTGGTCCATTTTTATGGAAGAATTGATAGCAAATTATGGGGATATTAAGAGAAATACATTCTTTATTCAATTGATAAATCTCGAAAAAAAAGGTCCAATTGCAAAGCACATTCAACAATTCCAAAAACTAAGTATCAACGTAAAGGACATTCTAGAGGATAAACTGTTAGATCTCTTCATGATAACTTTAAAGGATAACATCCAACATGAAGTGCATCTCTTTGAACCTAAATCCCTAGAGCATGCTTTTAACTTAGGAAGGAAAGTTGAAAGTAAAAATATGGCTACTAGAATAGTGATCACTAACAACTATAGAGAGTATCATGCTCCTTCTCCTAACCTCACTAAAACAACAAGGTTGAATCCTCAACAAATGGATGAAAGGAAAGAAAAGGGATTATGTTTCAATTGTGAAAACAAGTACAATAAGAGGCATAAANTGATCACTAACAACTATAGAGAGTATCATGCTCCTTCTCCTAACCTCACTAAAACAACAAGGTTGAATCCTCAACAAATGGATGAAAGGAAAGAAAAGGGATTATGTTTCAATTGTGAAAACAAGTACAATAAGAGGCATAAATGTTGGATTACTAAGAGGGGGGGGTGTGAAACAGTAATAGAAATGTTGTTAACTTTATGATTAATTTACCAATGTCATTCAACAAGTCCAGAATAAATAAAACATGAAAAATGATTACTCATACACATACACCATACACCAATATTTTTACATGGAAACCCAATGTGGGAGAAAACCACATAATGATTTTTCTTATATGTCTTTAAGAAGTGAATTCATTGGAAGCACCAACTTCCTTTTTTCTCTAGCTGCAACTGGAAGGAGGCTCCAACCCCCTATATTTCAAGGTTACAGCCCGAGGGAAGCTCCAACTCCCCAATTCTCTAGATCCAACTAGAAGGAGGATACAACACCCTATGTTTTTCGGATACAACTAGAAGGTGGCTACAACCATCTATCCTTGCCCCGTCCAACTACCGTAAAATATAAGTGTCAAATAACTGATGAAACCATTGTCACTCTATCACTGTGAAATTTGCCACTATAAACCTATACCAATATAGACCAATAATCTATACTAAATCTGTGCCAATAACATGTACTCAAATTTTACTAATAACTTGTAATCAACCTGTACCAATAACCTGTACCAACATGTACCAAAAACCTTTTTGATCCTGAAGCTTGATATGTCGTATGTGAACACTATCACACTTCTTGTAACCTCTGCTCAACCTCTGCAACATTAACCATGCCTCAACCCTCAGTCCTGGTAGTTCCTCGCGTCACGCAGGTGAGGTGTCAAGCCGGGCCTCGCGTGACATAATCTACGCAACCCACAAGGGTGCCTCGAGGGACGTCTACTGGGTGACCCACGGGGATGACCCTAACTAGATTTTTTCGTGATCTTTTCTCTCTCCACTGTGGCCATGAACATTTTCCTTCACTCTACCTTCGTTTCCTCAAACTTGTGCAAATTTAGATGTATCAATGAGTACCTACAATAAACCTTTCAAAACAATAGATATTCAATGTGCTCAATAGGTGCTAATAATAGACCCTTGTTCTCTTATTTATACTCTCCAAGTAGCTTCCTTTAGGGGTTATCTTCTAACTTTTTTACCCAACTTCCTTCTTTTAGGGCTAAGCCACCTTCAACTACTTTACCCACTTGCAACCACTTTTCCATAAATAGTAAACTCACCACTTCGTGTTGTAACTTATTTATTTTTAGTTATTTTCATATTGCAACAACTTAACTCATGATTAACTCCTAGTTAAAACCACTTTGACTAGTAAACTTCTTCTAGGAGATTCTACAATAATTGACTTCTTTGACCTTCTAGGGGCTTCTAGATAACTCATGAGGGTTATCCAACTTTACTAAGCCATATCTGCTCATCCGTGAGGAACTATGTGACATACTACATATCACCGGAAACATCATGACATGTACTATCCATCTATGATAGTATTTCCTACAAATTCACTAATCTTCCTTGCATTATTCCTTAGATAAACATGGTTTCCTTATCCACACTGTTGGGGCTACTGAAATTTTCTACCAGACTTGCTTCAAGGGTTGAAATCAATGACAACCAATCCAATTAATCAACAATAAAGGATAAATTGTTAGATCTCTTTATGGGAATTTTAAAGGATAACATCCAACATGAAGTGGATCTCTTTGAATCTAAATCCCTAGAGCATTCTTTTAACCTAGGAAGGAAAGTTGAAAGTAAAAGTATGGATACTATAAGAATGATCACTAACAACTATAGATAGCATCATGCTCCTTCTCCTAACCTCACTAAAACAACCAGGTTGAATCCTCAACAAATGGATGAAAGGAGAGTAAAGGGACTATGTTTCACTTGTGACAATAAGTACAATAAGGGGCATAAATGTTGTGAGAAGAAATTATTTTATGTAAATAATGAAGAAGAAGAATATAATGAATTAGAACCATCACACGATATATATCTAGAAGAGACTACTCCAACGATATCTTGTCATGCATCGACCAACATCAATACTCCACAAACCCTCAAGATACAAATATACATCAAAAATAAAAAAATTAACAGTATTGATTTATTTTGGTACTACCTATAACTTCATCAATTACAAATGATCAAATGATATCAACTTCTTTGTCTTTATAACAATAGAGTTTCAAGTAATGATTGCAAATGGAGGTACCATAAATTATTCTAGGAAGTGCCATAGTATTAAGCTCAATATGGGGGAGTATTTATTGGATAGTCCCATGATTTCCATCCAAATGGGTGGTGTTGATGTTTGATTAGGGGTCCACATTTTTCAATCATTGGGAACAATGGCCCTTAATTTTCAAGATATTTTCATGAGATTTTCCTCAGAAGGAAAGGAAATTGAGCTTATAGGTATACAAGGGAAAAAATCTAAGGTGATAAGCTTTAATAACTTGACAAAATTACTCAAAAAGGGACACCATGGTGTAATTACACAATTTTTCTCACTATATAGTCAAAAATATACATCGTTTTCTCCATTGGAACTCCAAATAGTTATCAACAACTATTCCAAGGTATTTGGAGAAATTCCTAAGGGTATTCCACCTGCTCGAGATCATTACCATGTTATTCATTTGCAACCAGGAAGTGTAACACCTAACATTAAGCCTTACAGTTATCCATATGCATAGAAGAGTGATATTGAGTGTATGATCCAAGAAATGTTAGAGGATGAAATCATTCAACCTATCCAAAGTTCTTTCTATTCACTAGTGACTATTGTTTCCAAAAACGATGGTTCATGACGTATGTGTCCATATTATAGACAACTCAACAAAATTACCATCAAAGATAAGTTTCATATTCCTCTGATTGATGAATTATTATATGAATTGCATGGAGGATGTTTTTTTACTAAGTTGGACCTTCGTTCGGGATATCATCAAATCAAAATGAGGCGGGAAGGCATTCCCAAAACAATTTTTATAACACATGAAGGTCATTATGAGTTTTTGGTTATTCCCTTTGGACTTACTAATGCACCTTAAACATTTCAAAGCTTGATTATTTCTATTTTCAAGCCCTTAGAAATTTTTTGTTAGTATTTTTGATGACATATTAATCTACAATAAATCTTGGTAAGAGCATGTATAACATGTTGACAGAGGATTAAAACTATTGGAAGAACAACAAATTTATGCAAATCATTCTGAGTGTGCCTTTGGGGTTAAAGAAGTGGACTATTTTGGTCATATTGTATCTCATGAAGGTGTAAAAGTGGACCCTAAAAAAATTAAAGCTATGAGGGAATGGCCAATTCCCCAAAACTTGAAGAAACTTAGAGTATTCTTAGGATTGACAGGTTATTACCGAATGTTTTTCAAGAACTATAATAAAAAAACACCACCTCTAATAACATTTTTAAAGAAGGAAGCATTTTATTGGACTCAAGAAGTAACCAAATATTTTGAAAAACTTAAGGAGGCTATGTGTACAATTCCCATCTTGGACACACCTAACTTCAAAAAAATATTTGTTGTGGAGTGTGATGCCTTAGGCCATGGAATTGGTGCAGTTTTGATGCAAGAAGAAAGACCCCTTTTCTTGGAAAGCAACCAACTTAAGGAAAATCCTTACTCAAACCCATTTATGAAAAAGAAATGTTGGCCATACTACATGCAATTAATAAATGAAACCCTTTCCTAATAGGAAGACACTTCAAAGTAAAAATGAAATTTTGAAGTACATATATCTAGGTTATGGATTTGATATTATCTACAAAAAAGGAAAACATAATGTTGTGGAAAATTCCCTTTCAAGGAAAGAAGAAGAAAAAAAATCTCCATTATGTGTTATTTCTATTCAACATTTTGAATGGGTGGAAGAAGCAAGGATATAATGGAAGAAATATCAAGAGGTATGGAAGTTAATTCAAAAAATACAAGAGGACCCCAGTTCATTAGATAATTTTGTATGGAATAATGAATTGCTATGGTATCATGACCGCCTATATTTATGTAAGAATTATCATCTCAAAACAAAGGTCCTTCTATAATTTCACACTTCTCCTATAGGAGGAAATTCAAGATTCTTGAAAACGTACCATAGGATAAAGAAGGATTTTTTCTAGGAAGGTCTTAAAACTGATGTTCAAAAGTTTGTGTCTTAATGTGTGGTCTCCCAACAAAATAAGGGAGAGACAATCAAGATGTCAGATCTCATACAACCAATAGCTCTATCAAGTCAACATTGGGAAGAATTTTGAATGGATTTTATTATAGGTTTACCCAAATTTGATGAAAATATTGTCATCATGGTAGTAGTGGATCAATTGACAAAGTATTCCAATTTTCTCTCTCTTTCGCATAATTTTAAAACAATTACAGTAGTCCCAACATTCATGGAAACAATTCAAAATCTACACGAAGTCCCCAATATTATTGTAAGTGAAAGAGATCTAATTTTTTGTGAACTCAATTGGCTCACACCTCATCTGACCATCCTCAATCCGATGGGAAAAATAAGATTGTGTATAAATTTCTAGAAGGATATATGCATTGTTTTGCATCCGATAAATAGATACAATGGGTCAAGTGGTTTCCCTTGGTTGAATGGTGGTATAAAACATCCTTCCATACTTCATCAAAATGTCCCCATTTATGGAACTTTATGGATATAAACATCCTCGATCCATCAAATTATCGTTGAAAGAAACTACAAAGTTTCAAGAAATGGAGGACCACATAGGGAACCAACAAGAGGTTCTCAAACTATTGAAGGACAACTTGAATATGACACAAAATAGGATGAAAAAATAAGCAATTCAACATCACAATGAAGGGAATTTGAAGAGTGGGATCAGATATTTATGAGGCTAAAAACATATAAATGTATGTTCCTCAAGAAAAAAAATAAGGAGAATAAATTAGCACCCAAACATTATGGCCCTAATCAGGTTTTGCAAAGGATTGGAAGTATGGATTGAAAATTGGAGTTTCCTCCATCTTCACATGCACATCCAATATTCCATGTTTGTTTCTTAAAGAAGGTAATCAACAATAAGATCCCGGTCCAAATTGTTTTACCATATATTAATGAAGAAGGGGAAATCATACTAGAACCATAAACAATCCTTGAAACAAGGATTAAGTAGCTGAGAAATCGAGCAATTACATAGTACCTTGTCAAATGGAAGAACCTACCAATGGAAGAGGTGACATGGGAAGATGAGTTCTTCATGCATAAACACTTGTGGTTAGTCAAGTGTCGAGGAAAATAATTGTTTGAAGGGGAGGGGCATGTTAATACCTAGATAAAGGCCCATTTTATATATATAACCCATTATTAATCCATAGATATTGAATTATTGCATTTCTAATGTTGTATTTGTATATAGGATAGAACCCTTAATTGCACACTTTCATTATAATTTTACCCTTTTTCTCCCACACACACACACACACCAATGAGACCTAGTCTTAGGATCATCTTATCTCATATCATCATGTCTTATGAATTGGATATATTGTAAAGGGAGGTTTCCCCCTTGAAGTGGACTGTATTCATTAACTTTTTATAATTTTCCAGGCATTAGATCGTAATAGAGAAAAGAAGAAACCTATGGCCAACTAGACATAGACTTCACCATAGAGCACACCTCTAGGAAATCTAAGCTATCAATAAGAAAATCAATGGATAAAGGAGGCTTTCTGAAAACCGACCCTTGGGGGATTTCAAGTCCCCAAAGCATAGATAGCGAAAGTTATAATAACCCACATGTAACAACCCTTGTTGGTGCAAGTACCCTTGTGAATATGGGAACCCTTAGGGGATCTGAAACAAATCTTTGGTGTATGCATCGAGTACCACAAGTACTTCCCACTCGTAGTCACCATGTCTAGATTCCCTAGGAATGGACTGTTGGAATACTGAGAGGGGGGGTGAATCAATATGATCACTTTTACCACCTTTAACCACAATATATAAACTTCAACTTTATTAGCAATATATCATCAATGTATCATCTATGATTGCATTCAATATATCATGATCATATAAACATAAGAAACATCACATCAATACACAGTACAACAAAATTTATGTGGAAACAAAAATGGGAGAAAAATATGGAATGTTTTTCTTATACATCAAAGAATACATTCATTGGAAGCACCAACTTCCAAATTCTACAGTTGCAACTAGAAGGAGGCTACAACCCCCTATTTACATGATGCAACTTGAAGGAAGCTACAACTCCCTAAATTCTATGGCTCCAACCAGAAGGAGGCTACAACCCTCTAATTCGTAGGCTCCAACTTGAAGGAATTTCCAATTCTCTGTGTTCTCCGATACCAACCGAAATGAGGATACAACCCCCTTTCCTTCCCTCATCATGTCGCCCTGAAATATAAGTGTAGACAAAAATTTCACTACCACAATCTCTGACACTAACAACCTGTCACTTTCAACCTATCATTGTTAACCTACCACATCAAACTGTCACTATAAACATGTCACATAAACCTGTGAATACCACTATCACATCAACCAACCTGTCACTATCACTGTCACATCAACCAACCTATCACTGACCTTATCATTGTCATTGTCTGCAACCAACCTGTCACTGACCCTTTCACTGTCATTTTCACCATCATTGTCACTGTCACTGTCACTTTCATTATCAATGTCATAGTCACTAATATACCATCATCAACCAGATCTACTCACATGGACACAAAAACCATCACCAAATCATGTACATCAACCATGTACATCAATCATCAATCATGTATATCAACCTGTATCAACCATGCATCAACCATTCACATCAACCTGTACCATACCATGTACATCAACCTGTACCAACCATGCACATCAATCTATACCATACCAAGTACATCAACCTATACCATACCATGTACATAAACCATGTATCAAAATTGTACCATACCATGCATCAACCGTGTACCATACCAAGTACATCAACCATGTACCCTATCATATACATCAACCATGTATCTCAACCTATACCAACATCACCAAGATATGCATCCATGATATACGTCAAACCATGTTCCTCAAGAATGTACCAATATCCATAAACCATGTACCATGAGATGTGCCTCAAGCATATACCATATCATTCATGATATGTCCCAATCATGTCATACACCATCCACAATAAGATATCAACAATGAAGTGCCTCAACAAAGTACCAAGGAATGTGCCTCATACATATGCCAATACAAATATGTGCCTCTAACAATGAACCATAACATCCATGTACCAAGTACCAAGAATATTTGTCAAGCGTGTATCAATATCACCTCAACCATATGCAACCATGTACCATGTACCACAAGGGTTCGAAGACATGCCTTAAGCATGTTCCATACCATCCATGAAACAAGCCTCAAACAAACACATGTAAAACATATCTTTACTCATGAAGAGGACCCGGTACATATAATCTCAAACCAACAAACCTTCCTCAACTTCAGAATCAACAACATGGCACCTTCTTCAATCTTTTTCAAAATCATCTGCTACTTACTCCACTGTAACCCATGGATGTCCGCTACTTTCTTCACTGTGACCCGCGGATGTCTACTACTTTCTCTACTGTGACCCATAAATGTATGCTACTTTATCCACTGTGACCCATGGATGTTCGCTACTTTCTCCACTATGACCCGTGAATGTCCACTACTTTCTCTATAGTCACCCGAGGATAAACAATGAAAGCTAGTTTTATCACTTCAGAATTTTCTCTTGAGTTTCCTTCGCTGCCCCAGACTTCTCAGACTTCACTACCTCATATATGCTATGAAGTATTTACCAAAAACATCACTTGAAAGATAAATAATCATTGAACTTGTGTGTGTTCATATGAAGAAATTATTGTATTGTATTTATACTTTTTCAAGCTAACTTATTTGCTTACTTTAGGGATTTCTTGTTACAACCACTTTACCCTTTGACTAAGACTTGTAACTGTTTAGGGGTTTCATAACCATTCTTCAGGGCTTCCAATATCACAAGGCCATAACTCCTCAACTGTGAGGAACTAAGTGGAATACCACCTATCACCGGCAACACCATGAGGAGTAGTATCCATCTATGAATGCATTACTTGCATTTAAACTATCGTTCATGTCCTTATTCCTTGATCAAATTTGGGTTCCATAACCACACCTCTAGGGATTCTTTTAGAATTCTTCAAATGCACCCATCACACTTTTTGACATCAACCATTCTTGTTGACATCAATGACAACTAACTTACCATTAATCGTGATCACAACTATGGGGTATCTCAAACACTCCAAGGGTTGACATCAATGACAACCAATGTCTAAACCAACTATCCAACAATCTCCCCTTTTGTCATTGATGGAAACACCAACATTGATGGAAACACTCATACTCCAATAGTAATGCTTCCCATGTGAACATCATGTTGTATTACTGAGAGGGGGGATGAATCAGTAATAGAGCAATTTAATCCTTTTTCACCATAAAATGCAAGTGCTATATCAATGGAGCATTATCATCCAATAGTTACAGAGTAAATAAACAATGAACAAATGAGAAATCACACACATACACAATACACTAGTGTTTTACGTGGAAACCCAAAGCGAGGGAAAACCACGGAATGTGTTTTCTTATATGTCTTTAAGAATAACATTCATTGGAAGCACCAACTTCCTTTGTTTTCCATCTACAACTAGAAAGAGGCTCCAACCCCCTAATTTCTCAGGCTACAACCTGAGGGAAGCTCCAACTCCCCAATTATCTGGCTACAACCAAAAGGAGGCTACAACCCCCTATGTTCTCCGGCTACAACCATAAGGTGGCTACAACCACCTATCCTTGCCCCGTCCAACTGCCCTGACGTAGAAGTAGAATGATGGAACCACTGTCACACTATCACTATGAGATATATTGTTGTAAACCTTACCAATCAACCTGCACCAAACAACATGTACCAATAACCTAAAATGCATCAACCTATACCTCAACCTGTAATCAACCTGTACCATAAACAAGTGCATCAACCATGGACCAACCTGTACCAAAAAATCTATAATCAACATGTCTCATCAAATTATCAACCAAATTAGATCTACTCACCAAGATCAATCACCAAGACAACTCTCAAAGATGTGCATCAACCAAGCATAACACAACAACTCATAAACATCACCAAGATCAATATGTGCTTCTAATAATATACCAATACAAGTATGCTACACCATTCATAAGCCATGTGTCAACAATACTACTTACAAGTGCCTCCAACCATGTACCAAGTATGTACCAATCATGTATGAACTACTCATCAACTATGAATCATCAAGATGTATCAACATCATCAACTATACACCTCATGTATGTGCCAACTCATCAACTACTTGTCTCAACCATGTACCTAACATGTACCTCAACCAAAAGCCCTCATCAATTTCATCATCCAAATATGATTTGTAACTCTGTAATAGACCTAGTGTATATGATCACATACCTGCAAACCTTCCTTAACTTTAACAACAAGAGAATAGCATTTTCATCAAACTTTACTTTAGTCTCATATGACCACTTTTGGATTAGTCAAGAACCCTAACTTGAAATAATCATAACTATGTACCTGTAATGACTAAAGATCTGAAAATAGTACATAATGTTCTTCAATGTGTTTTATGCAATTCATCCATGTGTCACTACTTGGAACCTCTCCAAAAAGGAGTTATAACAAAAATGCCATACCTTGTTGAATTTTGGATTATTCTAGAGAGCGAACTTGTAAAGTGTGCACCGCATGGAATATTTGTTGTATGGATCTGAAAATTGTACACGGAATACTAAAGAATGTACTCTAACCAACACATTTTGTCTTACTGAATTTGGATCTGTTATTAAGAATTTATGATGTTTATACCCGAAACACTTGTTTTAGACTAGTTTTAGGACTAGCCACAAACCCTATTTTCCACGGAGTGTAACTCCAAAATACAACGACCCACAAGCTGAAATTTGTACCACAGTTACTTGGATATGTTTCCTCAATGGCCTCCCAATTTCATGGTCTGAATCATTCTAGAAAACCAGTTATTGCGAAAATGGTGAGATGACCTGTAAATAATATACCTTAGAAAACATCATCAAAATAATTTAACCTCCCTTGAATTTCAGCCTTCTTTACTTCACCTTCCCTCTGAAATTGGGTTTAGATATCCTTTGGTTACCTCAGTCACCTGTATATATTGAATATTCTATAGTTTGATTAAAATGAGAGAGCCTTTCCTCTTATTTATACTTTCATATAGCTTCCTCAAGGGGTTACCTTTTAACCATGTTAACCCACTTTCCTTATTTTAGGGTTAAACCACTTCTAATTTCTCCATTAAATTTATTATTTAAATAAT